>PVIC010001567.1:0-89602 GCA_004025085.1 Thryonomys swinderianus
AAGATTTAGCTATTACAAACAGTGTTGCTATAAACATGGGTGCTCATATATCACTGTGGAATGACACTTTTAATTCTTTTGGGAAGATACCCAGAAGGGGAATAGCAGGGTCCAGTGAGGTCTCTAATCCTAATTTTTTGAGGAATCTCCACACTGATTTCCATAGTGGTTGCACCAGTCTACACTTCCACCAACAGTAGAAAAGGGTTCCTTTCTCCCCATCGTGTCTTTGTGGTTGGTTTCACTGCTTGATAGCAGCCATTCTTTCTGGAGTGAGAGGGAATCTCAGTATTGTTTCCATTTGCATCTCTTGAATGACCGGTGATGTTGAACATTTTTTGTGTCTATTTGCTGCTTCTACTTCTTCATCTGAGGAATGTCTCTGAGAAATGTCTATTCATTTCAGATGCTTGTTTTTGGATTGGTTTGGGTGCTTCTTTAGAAAATGGATTCTGACTCTTAACAGCATTGCCCTTGCTTTTAGAAATGTAGGCCTTCTCAAAGTATTTCTCTGCCTCTCTGGTCTGATTCTCCTTAAATTCTTTGTATGAGTAAAAAACAATTCTGTGGGTAAAGAGCTTTCCCTGTAACTATGATGCTACAATCACCATTGAAAAGGATGTATGCCAGCGTTAAGCCATGTACCTTGGCAGGGACCACAGATAAGTAAATGTCCCCACCTCCAAAGGTAGCAATGTAAAGCTAGATTTAAACACAGAGCTCTTGTCTTTTGCCGCTAAGTCATCTATTGCCCAGGGTCTTCATCTGGCTAGTCCTCATGCTTCTGTCTCAGCCATTGACCTCTGGGTCAACTTAATTTCAAAGAAGCATGCCCAGAAGGAGAGAAAAGGCCTTAGCTGTCCTCATTCCAATCAGTGAATTGCGTTCTTCTCTGACTTTTCCTGTTGTCCTTGTTACCCACTGCCCTGGATGAAGATTTCAACAGTAGGAAGTAACTTCCCTTCCCCATAGAACCTGAAAAATCCTACTCTTACCACCTCAACACACCTATTAACCTGAACATGAGTTGGATGTGCAGGGAACAGGTGAAAATGAGCCACCTTTGCCACTTCGCTTTGCATGTGTCCCCAGAATTGAGCCTTGGCTCAAGCAAGAGCCAGAGAGGTAGCCAGGCCTCTAACTCCCTCTGCAGGGCTGTCCCTGATGGTGAAGACTGGTTGTGTTCCAGGGTCACCCAGCTTTACCCTTGTAGTAATCCTGGCCTTTCTTTTCAAATATAGCATTGATTACTGTATGGACAAGGGTTTAAATGTCCTGCCTCAATAAACTGTAACTTGGAGTAACTCTGGAATGTGGATGAATTCAGGTTTCATACATAAGTGATACATACGTTCAACTATCAGCATGTCTAACACATACTTTGGGAATATATATGTGCTACTCCTTAGTGACAGTATTTACATAGTTACACAACACATTACTTGGCTCTTACATTCACACTTAGACTTTGGATTCCCCAGCTCTAAAAATGGGAAATTTTATCTATAAATTGTTGAGCAACTTCCTCATTCATTTTAGAAAATGTGAGATCTGGTGACTTAACAGTTGAATTATTTAAAGATACAAAATAGCTCCCTGGGGTTAGGGGTGGAGTTTGTTGCCTCTGACCCTTCCCAAGACTTCTGAGGTTGCTAAAGCTACTGGTAAAATAGGTATCATGTGGTTCCTATTGGATGGAGCATGAACTGAGGCTTGCCCTGAGTGTAGTTCTTCAAAGCGAGTGTAGTTCCGTCTTCACCCTGTCTGAGCTTTTTGGCTCATTCAGGCTTTGAAGCTCTTTGTTAACACATGAGATTATAATGAGGCCATCATGTGCTTTAGGTGGGGCTCTTGTATTAGTGCCTCTCATGGAACAAGACCTATATCTTAGTGCTATAAGGCACGTTTTCTTCCTTTGTAAGGTTAGCATGAGGACTACTAATTTCTTTTTTTTTTTTTTTTTTTTTTTGAGACAGGGTCTCACTTTGTAGTTCAGGCTGGCCCTGAGCTCACTATGTAGCCCAGGCAAGCCTGGAACTCAGCAATCCTCCTGTCTCTGCCTCCCGAGTGCTGGGATTACAGGCATGAGCCACCACACCCAGCATTGTGGTATGTGGTATTGATGGCTGGTGGGCGTGACTCACCACACCCAGCATTGTACGTGGTTACTGGGGATCAAACTCAAGACTTTGCACTTGTGAGGCAGGTGCCGGAACCACTGAGCTAAATCTCCAGCCCAACTAATTCATTATTTCAAAAGACTTCCGGGGTTTTGGTGATGGTGGCCTGGGAGTGTGAAGGTGAAGTGTAATGAGTGGGAAAACTTCCTGCCTTTAGAATATTCACAGCCTCTCCTCTGAGAGGTTTTGGTGTTAATAGCTAGCCAAACGTGGCTTACAAGGGTGGCTCCTAAGTGTATCAAAGTAAGGCAATAACTTTCATCTCTAATACATGAGTCTTAGGAGACCCATTCCTGTGAGGTCTTATTAAAGCAATGATCACTAAGTGCCAAAAGATCGAGACCTAAAACAGACTTAATACAACCCTGTTGGTGCTGGTTTTCTTCCTTTCTTCAACAGATGTTTGCAGAAGAGTTGTATTAAATACATTTGCTTCTGCTGTCTCAGCCTTTCAGATCTTTTTTGTGAAGATTACTTTAATTGGTGTCAGTTACAATCAGGAAAAGCACCCATTATGCTTTTGTTTTCTAGCAGAATTTTCCATCTTAAACAGAATATTGAAAAGGGGGTGGTGTCATGAAGACTGAAAATGGAGGTAATCGTTTTATTTTCTTTCACACGCTCCTGTTTCTATTTGAATTGAAGCCTAAAGTAATCAAATGAGAAAGAGGTGACTGAACAGTTTGTACATGACAGTGGCTCCTGTTGTCCGGAGGTCCTCCAGCCCACCAGTCTTCGTTTACAGATGCGGCTAGGAAAGAGTTAACATGCTGAGTAAGAAATTCAAGAATCTATAAAACAATATCAAGCAAAATGCCAGGGGACAGTCTCTACCATCATTAAAGGATGTAATGCATGGGGAAGTGGGGGCACCATCATTCCCCCAAGAGGTTTACACTCCTGTGAGAGAGAAAGAAGTGGAAAGTACAGCAGGTCGCACGGAGAACATGCTGTGGAGAAAGCAGGACAGGGCAAGGGAGTAGCAGCATGTGGGGAAATGGGAATTTAATATGTATGGACAAAGGAGGGCTCACTAGGAAAGTGACCTTTGAGGAAAGATGGAGCTGAGAACTGCTAAGGATGGGTCAAGGGAAAATGTTCCAGGCAGGAGAAAGCAAAAGCCAAGCACCCAGCATGTGAAAGGAAACCAGGATGGGCGGAAATGAAGGGGGCCAGTAGGGGGCGAGACTGGATCACAGAAGGATTCATGGGGCACGTCAGAATGTTGGCTTTTCCTCAGAATGAGATGTTTTTGTCCATTTTCTGTTGCTATCATGAAGGACCCGAGGCTGGGTGGCTTGGAGTTTCAGAGGCTAAAAGTCGGGGCGGGGGGTGGCTCCATCTGGTGAGGCTCACGGTCACACGTGGCATCATGGTAGAGGCCCATGAGAAAAGACCACATGTGAGTCGGAGAGGGACTAGGTTTGCTCTTTTTATTACGACCCACTCTAGTGGGGACCAGCAGGGTCCCATCAGAACTGTGCGATTTCCTTCTGAGAGCAGTGTCCACAAAGGCCCCCAAACCTCCAGACTGCCCCACTGGGGCCCCAGTCTCCCAGCATGTGAATCTTTTTTTTTTTTTTTTGAGACAGACTGCATAGTTCAGGCTGGCCCTGAGCTCACTATGTAGTCCAGGCAAGCCTCGAACTCAGCAGTCCCTGTCTCTGCCTCCCGAGTGCTGGGATGACAGGCGTGAGCCACCACGCCCAGCACTGTGGTATGTGGTATCGATGGCTGGTGGGCTGAGTCTCCACGCCTAGCATTCTGTGTGGTTACCGGGGATTGAACTCAGGACCTTGAGCTTGTGAGGCAGGCGCCAGAACCACTGAGCTAAATCTCCGGCCCCAGCATGTGAATCTTGGAGGACACATTGAAACCATGTCCAAACCTTTCCTGATGTGATTCTGTTGGAATATTTAATGCAGGGAATGACACAGCCTTTTTTCTGGTGATAAAAGGTCATTCTCTTTAAAATGACCATTAAAATTGATAATCGACTCAGGGTAGTAGGTGAGATGCAGAAGACTGGTGAGAGATGTCAAATTTATGATGAATTTTGAAGATTTACCCCACAGGATTTGCTGCCTGCTTAAATATGAGATAAAAGAAAAGGGCATCCAGGATGCTTCAAGGTTTCGATTTGAACAACTGAAAGTGGAGAATGATTTGCTGGGATAGGCCTCCTGACAGTGGACTTTGAGACCACTGACTGGAGACAGAAGGTGCATTCGAGTTTGGGAGTCTGGCCCTCAGAGGCAAGATCCAGGCTGGAAACTCCCCTGCGAGAATTGGCCACATTCTCACAGGCCAGAGGACGGAAGTGAGGCAGGTAGCTGGCTTGCTTTATGTGTTGTCTGGCAGTGAGTAGCCTCACCTGCAGAGGTAGTCATAGTTAGGAGGAGGTCAGACACTGGAACTGAGTCCCAACCCTACCTTGAATCCATAGCTGAGGTCTCAGGATGAGTTCTGAGCTGGCCGAGTCCTTCAGAAACTAAGAAACCCTTCCGGGGCACCCATCAGTATCCGAACCTGGGAGAAGGTGAGTACAGGTGGAGAAAGCCCAGGTGACTCTGGAGTGGCAGTTGAGGCTTACAGGTGCTTCTGGGGCCCAGAGGTACCTGGAATCTGCCCTTTGAACATGGTCAAGTACCCTTGAATGGCCAATACCTGATGACCTCCTGTTTTCAGAGAAGGCTCTCATGCTCCTAATGGCTTAGGGATTCGCTGCTTCCATCCTTGCCTTTCCTGTTAACTTCAAGGGGTAGAACCTTTTTTTTGGTAAATTTTTTTACCAAGTAACATGAAACTCCTTCTATCAGCTATTGCTATGTAACAAATTATCCCAAGATGTAATGGTGTACCATAATAGTAGTAAATACCTGTCTCTCCGTTTTCTGAACTTAGGACAGCCTTTTGGGTAGTTCAAGTTTAAGGCCCCTCACAGGCTGCGGTCATAATATTGCCTAGAGATGGAGAAGCCATTTCTGCTGTGGCCCATCTGCCCAGCTTCCAGGCTGGTTCTTTGCAGTGGGTCTCTCCTGGGATGCCTAAGCACCTTTTCAGTGCTGCAGCTGTTGTCCCCCAGAGCAGGTGAGCCAAGAAAGCCAGGTAGACAGCACAGTGCCACTTGTGACCTGATATGCTGTCCCCACCACACCATGTTGGTCACATCTACCTGCTCTGAGCAGGGCAGGCGGAGAGTAGCCAGGGTGAGGCTCCCAGGGGAGAAGACTGGCCATCCAGGAAGCCAGCAGTTGCCCTTCCTGAAGGTAGGGAGATGGTTTTGGCCTCTTGATTCTTTGTTTCCGCGCACAGCACCACTTGGAGCTAGAGGGGCTCTATGACCCTGGGAAGCTGGGCCTCCGTCAGAGCTGGTCTGACCCACGACATGTGCGGGGCTCTGCCAAGGTACAGGATTCTTTTCTCTAGCGACAAGAGGGTACGGGGTGAGACAAAAGGCAAGTCCAGCACCGCCACAAGAATCCCACTGTTTGCTGCTTCCCTCCCTGACTCTTCAGGTGCCTGTGGGGCTCACGTCCCTGCCAAATGCTCGTGCTGTGAGGTTATGAGCCGTTTTGGAGTTAGGCAGCGTGGCGCTAAATTTAGAAGCCTGTAGTACCTGATATATCCAGGGTTGAGTTTGTAATGTAAATTCTTCCAAGGAGCGTTTAACCCTGTAGGGCCCAGGTGTGTTCTTCCTTTAGCACGTTTACGTACCTGGTACTCCATGGGCGTTCACTTGATTCTCAGGCATTTCTCGCGTGAACAAGTTGCTTAAATGTGCTTATGAGAAGCCCTTTTATAGTGAATGTTACTAAACTGAAAACAAGGGTATAATAAAGTAGCAATTTAAGGGTAATTTACTAACAACTGGAGCCCTTAAACATTGGCACACCATTGTGTAGTAATAATACCAGACTTGATATTTAAACACACTCTGTGTCACCCCAAGAATCATTGGGACAGTTTCCTAATCTTCACGGTCTTTAATTACAGCTTTTTAAATTTTTATTTTATTAGTCCTGTGTCACCGGTTTACAATTTATAAATCATTAAATTTTGCGCACATTCTATATCCACCTCTTGCATCTCTGCTCCTTGTCCCAAGGAGTAATAAACAGCTGCACAGATGCGCGGGAAGTGAGTCGATACCATCAAACCTTGAGGGCCTCGCACTTCAGTTTCATAGACTGTTTACTGCAGAGGTGATAGTGGGGTGCGGGTGACTGTAGAGACAGCATCTCAGAAGCAATCGATTATTTGGTACGTGGAAGGATTGCTGGGTCCCCTCCAAGGAGATACCTCGGCAGAGATTCCCTGCTGTCCTGAAGTGGAGTGGACCCAGAGAAGACAGCCGGTAGGTATGTGGCAGGACCAAGCCGTCGAGTCCCGAGTCTCTGCACAGAGGATCTGGCTTCCCTTTGGAAGCAGAATGCCCATTGTACTCAGGAGCCCCCCGGGACAGCTCCTCCCTAAAGCCTGACTCCATCCATGCTAACTAGAGAGCCGAGGTCTGGCCTGCCGATTCGCCGTGAGGAGCTGACCGCAGAGAGCAGGCGTACTCGAAGTGCGTCGCATCAGCACACGTTCTGCCAGTAGGGGGAGCTCCACAGGAAGCCAAGTCATACTCAGAAACCATTTAAGTCGCTCTGAGAAATCCCCACCACGGAATCCGGAGCGGTCACATCTGGGGCCCACCCGGTCCCTCACGCAGGTGTAAAGGGCAGGGAGGCTGCGTGAGTGGAGAACTGTCGTTCTTTGGCGACAGTTTAACTAACTTTCTGCCACTGTCTCCAAATGGATGTTGCTGAAAGGAGTGAATTACTCAAAGCTTCCTTCTTCCTAGAGGGGCTCTTAGTACTGTCTTTGTTACCTTTGGCCACATTAACAGTGACTCAGAACTTATGCCAGAAACAATACATGCATGATCACGTGCTGTTTCTGGGGATTGGAAATGCGACTGGCTGGGGGTCCCTCAGCATCTCCCAGGGCTCCGTCATCTGAGGGCTGGAGTTTGCCTTCCGCAAGACGTTGTCATCCTCATGGGGCCCGCAGAGTGGTGCTGGCTATCGGCGGGAGGCCTTGGCTCTTGCTGTCAAGCCGCTTGGGACCCCTGTCAGCATGGCAGCTGGCTTCCCGCAGGGAGTGACGCACGCGTGAGAGAGCAGGGCAGAAGCTGCAGAGCCTTCTGTCACTCGACCCCTGCAGTCGACTCATAAATTCCCATCATGCTCCTTGTGCTGGAAATGACCCTGTCACCGAACGTGCACTAACAGGAAGGGCATGAGGCTGGGGCTGGAGCTCAGTAGTGGAGCGTTTGCTTAGCATCCCTGAGGCCCTGCACTGCCAAAGAGAAGAAAAGGAATTAACTTCTACCTTTCAAAGAGATGAGTGCCTGAGCACTTGTGGGCATATTTTAAAACCATCAGAAGTATAATTTAATCGTGGATGTCCAACCTTTTGGCTGGCCTGGGCTGCTCTGGTGAAAAGGAATTGTCTTGGGCTGCCAAATATATAGTTAGTGTATATGAGCAATACGTTTGTATTTTTAGAGTAATATTTTTCAAAGACAGCAAACATTTGTGAGGCCACCTATTGGACAAGCTTCAGACTGTCTCTATAATTTTTTTCTACATTTCCTTGGCTAACCAACTCTTCTGTGGCTCCGTGTACTTCAGTAACGTCTTTATATTACTGTATTTTTATATTACTTTATATTACTGTATTTACAACTATTACATATATATGCATTTTAGATATATATTATAAATGCTAATACATTTAGCTTATGGCCAACAAATCACTTGGATTATAACCGTAGGTGTCTTGAGTCTAGTCTGCTACTTCCGTTATGCCACCTTGCTGGCAACTTGCCCCGTCCGGGCCTCTCTGCCCCATCTGTAAAGTAAGGCCAGTGCTAGGCCCTGCCTCACAGATGAGCTGTTAGACCCACGGGGCTCCAAAGAGTGCCCAGTGCGAAGAAAACCCTCGCTGCCTTTGCTGTAGGGGGTGGCAGCTGTAGCGGTAGCAGGAATGGCTTGATCAGGCAGTGGTGGGCCTCAGACCGCAGCCTCGCTTCTTCCCGAGGATGAAACCATCCGGGCCCTGGAAGGGACCGAGGCTGATGGGTTCTTATTTTTCCCTTGCCCTTTGCTGTCCTTGTTTCTTCTCCGAACCCCAGTTTCAGCCCTGGCAGAAGCAACTCTGTGGTGATAACCTATTTAGTTGGCATGCTGGGTCCTATTTATATTTTGTTTTTGTTCCTAGTTTGTTTTTGTTTTTATTTTCAGGCTGACCTTTTTGCTGGGTGTTGGGGGAGGTAGAATATCTGAACAAGAAAATGACCTTGCCAATAGCTAGGGAGTTCTAGAGCCTCAGGCATTTTTCTGAAGGTTGCTCCCCAAAACTTTTAAAATGTGCATAGTCGGAGGTGCCCCGGGCCCCTGTGCTGTGTCCAGAGCCTCTTGAGACGCTCACTTCATCCTAAGCATAGGCCTTAACGCAAGCGTGCTCTGCTCGGCGTGTGTCAACAACGCACGGCGATGACGTCAGGCCTGGGATTGGCTTCATCTCCCAGAGCCGCGCACAAGGGTTGTCTTGTGTCAAGTGGCAATTAGCTAAATATAGAGTCCAGAGCTGGGAGGGACCTCTGAGGTCATCCATGCCCGCCTGCCCGCCTTCCTCATCTGAACGGCCCAGCCTGTGCCAGTAGCCATGTGTGGCTTCTGACCACTGCCGCCGTGGCCAGGTGCGGCGGGGACGCATACAACCTGGGTCTCAAAGACAAAACACAAAACCAAAGAAGGTAAAATGTATCCCTCATAATTTTGTAGTGAGCCCATGTTGAAAAGATATTTTGATATTCTGGGTTAAGTCCAATATAGCATTAACATTAAACTGGCCACGTTAATTTTACTCCTCTTCGATGTGGTCGCCTGGAGTTCTCAGCGTTCATGGGCAGCTGTTGAGCTGTGTCCCCCTCGGTCTGGGTGTAGACCTCAAGCCCAGGAGGTGGTTCTGGACCTGCCTCGGCGGCCCTCTGACCTCTCTGGTTCCGATGGTCCAGTTTTTCCCCACGTCCTGTCCTAACGTCCCTTATTTCAACCCGGTGACTTCCAGTTTTCGTTGTTGACTCTAGGAACCAGGAGACAGCCAGGCCTTTCTTCAGATCGTTAGATACTTGTTAACCCCACTCTTTCCCCTTTTTCCTCTCTCCTTTTTTTCCTAATTTGACTTCTTTTTCATGATTTCCCCTGGGTTGTCTCTAGTCTGTCTCTGTTATTCTTGAAATTGGGGGTCCGAAGCCCTTCACCTCACCTCACTCTCACGTGGGTCGGCAGAGACAAGCAGAAGAAATCGCTTCTACCGTCAAGTGCTTGGTTGGTCCTTTTCCACTTTGATCTCATCTAATCTAAGAACATTAGGAGAGGCGTATGCTCTTCAGACCGTGCTTGACTGGTGACGCAGCTGAGGCTCTGAGAGGTGAAGCAATTCACTGAGGTCCTACCACAAGTTAAGTGGCAGCTCTGGGATTTGTGCCCAGGTTTGCCTGACCTCAGAGCCCCTGCTCCTTCTTAGACTCCGTCCTTTCCTTGTCGATTGTAGTCATCTGCGTTCCGTTCCTGTCACAAAATATGGGAGATAATCAACTTCAAAAGAGGAAAGGTTCATTTTGGCTCACAGTTTGGGAAGTTTTCATCCGTGTCGGTTGGGCTTGCACTTTTGGGGCCTGGCAACCAAGAAACAAAGAGAAAGGGGATGAAGAGGAGGTGGTTGCACCGTCTCTCAGTCGAGGCCTCCTTGTCCAGAAAGTCTCCTGCCTCTACAGGGCTCCTACCACCTTCCAGGAGCCTCTGCGCTTTCGGTCATGAGAACCCCTTGCAGCCCCAGAGATACGGCTGGAAATCCTGCCTGGCCCTTTGGAGAACCATCGAGCTCCATGATGAGGCACTTCTGAGAGTGTCGTGTTCTCATGCAGGGGGACAGAGGGATCCTTGTGAGCGTGTGAAAAACATATCCACACAGATGAGCCTTGAGGACATTACTGTTGGGCACGTAAGGCAGTCACAGGGACAGATTCTCTGATTCCACTCACCTGCGGTACCTACAGCAGGCAGTTCCCAGAACAGAAACCATAGCAGCTTGGTCAGGGGCCGGGGCCGGGGCCAGGGGAGGGTGGAGACCCGGCAGCAGGGCACAGCTCTGTTTGGGGTGGTGTAAAGTTCCGGAGATAGACACGTGTCTCTGTGAATGTACTCAATGGCCCTGAGCTACACACTTCAAATGGTTACTATTCTGTGTATTTTACCAAAATAGAAACAGCTCCTCATGAAAAGGCTACTGACCACATGTAATGAGAGGAGTCGGGGACCCGAGTCCCTGTCGTACGAGACAGCTGCAGACTCACAAGGAGACTAGCGAGGGGCTCCCTTTCTCCTGACAGATTTCTCCATGTCGGCAGTTCACCAGTTTCATACAAACCCCTTTGCCAGTATCTCAAGGGCTTCTCAACAGCTGACTCGGTGGGGAGGCTGCCTCACCCCGAGACTTCGGTATGCGGCCCTGAGACTACACTAGCTGTTCCCTGGAGCGATGCTTAGTCTTTGCCTCGGTCTGTAGGGTTAGGATGAGACTTTCCCAAGTGGCAAAGCAGGACCTGACACTCTATCTGGCTGGATGTAGCCATAGCTTCTTGGAAGACCAACCATGAAGGGTCCAAACATCTAAGGGTTTTTGATCTGTGCTTCATTGACATCTTCAGCTCCTAGAATCCTGAGGCCAGTTAACCAATCCAAGGCGAAAGGGTGTTTTGAGAAAGTTTAGCCAGGTTCCCTGGACTGGGACTCTCGGCCCAGACTCCCTAACCTAGCCCGGTGAGTGTCTTTGGGTGTGTTTACTCATTTGCCTTCCGTATTTTCCTTTCTAGGAATCATTAACCAATGGCAGCAGGAATCCAAGGATAAAGTGATTTCCCTCCTGCTAACCCACCTGCCTTTGCTGAAGCCAGGAAACCTCGACGCGAAAGTAGAGTATATGAAGCTGCTACCCAAGATCCTGGCCCACTCCATCGAGCACAACCAGCACATCGAGGAGAGCCGGCAGCTGCTGTCCTACGCTCTGATCCACCCAGCCACCTCGCTGGAAGATCGCAGCGCCCTGGCCATGTGGCTGAACCACCTTGAAGACCGCACATCAACCCCCTTCGGCAGCGGCCAGCCCCGAGGCCGCTCGGATTCTGTGGATTACGGGCAGTCGCACTACTATCACCAAAGACAGAACTCCGACGACAAGCTCAATGGGTGGCAGAACTCCCGGGATTCTGGGATTTGCATCAGTGCCTCCAACTGGCAGGACAAAAGCCTGGGCTGCGAGAACGGCCATGCGCCCCTCTACTCCTCCTCCTCTGTCCCCGCCACGATCAACACCATTGGAACCAGCACAAGTACAAGTAAGTCCCCCGGCAGGTCTTGACGCCTTGAACGCAGTGTGGTTTGGTGACTTGCTGTGTGCGGCATGTCGTGCTGATGGTCTGCGCACCCGGGAGAGAAGGGCCTGGGGAGCGGGCTGGGGAAGGGGCTCCCTCACCCCAATTTGTGGTTCCTAGACTCTGGAAAGGGGAAATGCCTGGGCAGGTCGAAGTGATAGACAGTCCAATTTTGGGAGACAGACGACCAGAAATAAAGAAATAGAGAGAATAAACAAACGGTGAGAGAAGGACACATCTTGTTTCCACAGTAGAAAAGGTTTTGCCCACATCTAGTACCCTGGGGTTTGGGGGCCGGCCGATGCCCTGCGCCTCCTTCTACCCATGGTTCACCCGCCAGCCTTGTGGGCTTTGTGCATTTTCTATTTTCTACTTTCCTTCCATTTTTCTTTTTCTTTCTTTCTTTTTTTTTAAAATGTTGCCCTGGAGTGTGCCCTCCCCATTGTCAGCCGCCTTTCGCTCGCGAGCAGGAGAGCGGGCTCGCTGTCCCAGGGCGCTGCTCTGTGCTGTGAATGCCGAGGGCTTCCTCTGGCTCCGTCTCTCCTAGGAGAGGGGCAGGGGCTGCCTGGTGGCAGGGGCAGCAAGGGGACAACCTCTCTGCTCTTTTGACTGTAAAGCAAAGTGCCACATCCACAATTGGGCCCTGGGGTCAGGGGTCCTCTCCAGGGCTCCTCTCTTGGGCCAGGCAAAGTACCAAGCCTCTGTTCATGCCAGCGTTGAGGGAGAGCTGTCCGTCACCACGTGGGTGTCTCGGATGCACGGATCTGTGTGGGCGGTGGCACTGCCAAGATTACGCTCTCGGGGAGCATCTTTGCAAACAGACCCGAATGTGCCAGGTAACAGACAGGAATCCCCAATTAACACAGGAAAATGCTAAGACTGACACCCAGGTCTGTGCCCTCCTGTTCAGTTCTGATGGCCACTGGGTAAAGAGCACCTTTTCCCAGAGCTGTAGACTATATAGAACATAGACGTTATTTGATTCACTATGGGTGATGTCCCAGTAAGCCCACTAGAGGTTGAAAATATTGTGTCAGAACTATACTAAGTGTGGACCTAACTGATGAAACACTATAGTTTATCCTAACCCTGGCCTACCGTAAACATCTGCAAAACATCTGGATTAGCCCACCGGTAGACAAAACCATCTGCCACAAAGCCTGTTTTATAATAAGGTATTGATTATATATTAACAGCGTACTGAAAGTGAAAAACAGAATGGTTGTATGGATGTAGTCACACAACCCTACACTTGAATAAGTACATTGTACATTGGGGACCATCTGTCTCAGTGGGAGCCATGTACAATGTCCTATAACTTTTGGCCATTCCCCTGAAATTGGAAAGAATTGGATTTACTGTCTGTCTCCCCACTGTGTGCCCAGCCCTGGTTGAGTCCACAAGAAACAAGGAAGCTTAAAACACCGTTCCATTATGAGGAAGCCTGCTGTATAATTGCAGAGAGATTTGTCAATCTCACAATTAAAAATTAGTCCTTTTGTGCCGGGCGTGGTGGCTCACGCCTGTAATCCCAGCACTCGGGAGGCAGAGACAGGAGGATTGCTGAGTTCGAGGCTTGCCTGGGCTACATAGCGAGCTCAGAGCCAGCCTGGACTACAAAGCGAGACCCTGTCTCAAAAAAAAAAAAAAAATTAGTCCTTTTACCCGACTCATTACCTGCAGAAATTTCACATAATAATTTGTGAGTTATATAATAAGGGTAGTAAAAAGATAATACCATAAGAGTTGCTATGAGACATCAAGGACCTAGTGTCAGTTGAATCAGGTACATCTTAGTCGGTTTTGTGTTGCTGTAATAGACTACTACGGTCTGTGTAATTTATAAACAACAGAAGGTTATTTGGCTCACCATTCTACAGGCTGCACAGGTCAAGGTCAAGGTCATTGGGTGAGAGCTAAGGGACCAAAATTGCTTTTATAACAAACGTACTGCTATAATAACATTGATTCATCCCTCGGGACCATCACCTTTTGTGGCCCCTGTTGTGTTGGTGATTAAGTTCCCAGCACATGATCTTCAGAAGACACCTTCAAACCAGAAGTGAGTCTGTACTGTAAGTGCTGTGGATGGGTGGGCCAGAGAGAGCCTTGTGCACTGGGGGGATGGGGAGGTTGGGGGTGAGCAGCTGAGAGGAAATGGGAAGTTAACTCTGACTCAAAAGAGCAACAAGACAGGGGGCTCCAGGTAGGAACATGCCCTGTGAGCAAAGGAATGGAAGGCCCGGTGTACAGCAGGGTTGGAAGACAGTGATGAGAAAGGAGAGGTTTGTGATGGAAGGGCTGTGAAAGCAGACAGAAGGGAGGGATCCGAGAGCCCCTAAAGAGGCCAGGCAACTTTGGGTACCAGAATTATTCCAAAATGTTCCATTTGATTTGCCCATTTCTGCAGATTCATGGTTCAGTTTAGAAACTGTATTTCCTTTAATAACCTTCATTCATCTTTCTGATGATAGGAAGAAAGCATTTAGCCAGGTGTCGTGATCCATCCCTGTAATCCCAGCACTGAGGAGGTGCAGGTAGGAGAACTGAATGAGTTCACAGCCAGCATGATCTAATAGTGTGACTCCCATTTCAAAAAACAAACGAACCGTTTAAAAGTTTTCAGTATCATAGACTATAAAAAAGTAAATTCATAATGGCACTTAGCCAGCGTGGTGTTAGCTAAATATTTGTACCGTTTAAAGCACTCTGTGTAATTGTTAACTCATTTAATCTCTACCATGTGCGCCTGGCTATCCAGCTCTTCTGGTACTCGGCGACGGCACAGAATGAGAGGTTTCGGTAGGATCGGGCCAGAGTCGGGCTTCTCACCTCGGTCACAGTGCGCCCGAGGACGGCTGGCAGACTCTTACCTCTCTGACGCCCGATTTGCCCCCACCAGGGCCAGCCCCTACCCTCGCGGTCTCCACGTCGCACAGACCTAACCCAGCCCACACTGCTGCCTGGAGCACACGGGAGGTGCTGCTCTGTGTCCCCTCCCCTTTCCAGTTAGGACCTTCTCGGGGACAGGGCCTGTGTCTCTTGGTCACTTCTGCCCAGCCCCCCAGACCACGGGGTAGCTCACAAAGGCCCAGAAATGAGGAGGTGGCCCGTGCCTAGCATGCACCCAGCTGCCTCCGCCCTGCAACAGCAATCCTGAGACTGGCTGTGTCTCACCAGGCCCAGATGCGCCTCTGGATTCTCCTCGCCACGCCCCAGAGGCAGCCACTATAATTCAATAAGAGACGCATGTGAGCCGAAGCCCGTCTGCCTACCCTGCCTGAAATGTTTGCTAAACATTAGGGACTTAATACATTCCTGGGCTCACCAGGCAGATGTTCACAAAAATAATGTGTTTCCAAAGAAAATGAGAAAATGTCCCCAGGAAGGCACTGAAAATGTGACAGTTGTATTGATCATTTAGCCTTCTGTCATATCATTGTGGTGACATGGAGCTTTCCTCTTGCTCTTTTGGTGGCCTGTTTTACCAAATGGGTTTAAATACCAATAGACTTTGGAAAACTCTGTGATCTTGATTAGGGAGGTATATGAATTTGTTATATAAAATACCATAAAATTATACATATAAATTTATGCAAAAAATTAGTGCATGTGAAAACTGCCGAGAGCTAAGGCCCTTTGCCTGGTTAGTGGCGTTATGTTAAAGTCCATTTCCTGGTTTGGGTGACATGGTAGTCATGTGATGTATCAGGGGGAAGCGGAATGATGGGTACATGAGCACTTCTTGTGTAGTTATTTTGCAAGTTCTAGTCAATCTAAAATTACCTCAAAACTAAAAGTTTAAAAAACTTACCTGTAGGGCCGGAGGGTT
Source organism: Thryonomys swinderianus (assembly GCA_004025085.1). NCBI lineage: Eukaryota > Metazoa > Chordata > Mammalia > Rodentia > Thryonomyidae > Thryonomys > Thryonomys swinderianus. Next base: position 15,497 of record PVIC010001567.1, read on the forward strand.
AGCTCAGCGGTTCCGGCGCCTGCCTCGCAAGTGCAAGGTCCTGAGTTCGATTCCCGGTAACCACATATAATGCTGGGCGTGGAGACATGCCCACCAACAATCAACATCGCATACCACAATGCCAGACGTGGTGGCTCACGCCTGTCATCCCAGCACTCGGGAGGCAGAGACAGGAGGATTGCTGAGTTCGCAGCGGCTTGCCTGGGCACCATAGTGAGCTCAGGGCCAGCCTGAACTACAAAGCGAGACCCTGTCTCAAAAATCAAAAACAAAAACAAAAAACTTACCTGTGGGGTACCCAGTTCCTAGATTTTAAAATACACATGTTGGTGGTAGAGAGTAGGGTGTTGTTTGGGGCCTCCACAGGTGGTAAAAGGATCCTTCCACCAAGATGTGGGAGTGAATCTCAAACAGAGTAGTGGCTCCTTGGGAGCCTCAGTTTTGCAACTGGGAGAAAAATATCCATTTCCTTTGGCTCCTGTCGCAGAGGCCCAGCTCCCTCGGGGGTGCTGGCTTGCTGGGGTCCTTCTCCTGGCCCCCTGTTTTATTGGCCACTTCACACCCGTTCTGGCCAGCTTACAGGAACCATCTACAGACGGGTATTCAGGAGGAGGCGAGAGGATGGCAGGGTGAGGCCAGGCTGCAAGGGCAGGGCCTTTGCCAGTGCTCTTTAGGGTCCAAATAGGGAGAAAAGGCTGCCAGTTATCTGTGGCCTTCGGAGCACTGGTAGAGTTTGGAATTCCTTGAACATTTTCATGCAGTTATTTTGTCTTTCACCAACAGACCATCCTTCTTGGTGGAAAATTTCTTCCTTCTAGAAAATCTAGCCAACCTGGAATGGCACTGAAAAATGCCATTATTTCCTTAACCTCTCATTTGCTCTTCAAAGAGATAACTAATGAAATAGTTGGTTTGCTTCCTTTGAGAAGCATTTAGAACAGCTGGCATGATATATTTTTAGCTTTAGCTTCCTTCCCCTTTGGGGGGAACTTTTTTTAGGCTGGCATTGGCCTTCCCAACACACTTTGTATTGTAAAGATGGCTACGCATCATCTCAGACCCACTGACCAGTCCCCTCACCCATTTCCCCAAGAATTCAAGTGTCTTACAAGCGTTGATTTGTTTCACAACACCTACTGTTTGTTTTTTCAGATTCAGGGAGGAAGGATGAGAAAATACTATAGTAGGAAGAAGCCTCCTAGTTTCTTGTACACTAGAGACCCCACTGGGTGGGAAGAGGCCCCACTTGCATGGGTGCTGTGCACCCTGGGTCAGGAGGTGGGCTCCCGGCTCCATATCCAGGAGGCTGTTTTTAGACTTCAGTGACAGTGATGGATACTAAACACCAGATAGCTACCGAGGAAGACAGTTGTGTTCGCATACTCTACGATATTTTTAAAAATAGGAAGGATTCTGGCTGGAATGAATGGCTAAATTACAGCCAGCATAGTAAAGGAGAGGAGGAAGAAGGGGGAGGAGATGAGCAAGATGGCATCTTAAAGATTCATTTTGAGCCCTTTCGCCTTAATGATTTCTATTATTTTACAAGATTTAGAGACATACTCGAACACCAGCTGTTCCACAAACAAATGAAAAACTTTCCAATTTGCATTTGCTTTGTATTTTTTCCCTCTTCTGTTTTAAGAATTCCAGGAGCGGGCCGGAGGGTTAGCTCTGTGGTTCCAGCACCTGCCTCGCAAGCGCAAGGTCCTGAGTTCAATCCCTGGTAACCACATATAATGCTGGGCGTGGAGACTCACGCCCACCAACAGTCAATGCCGCATACCACAATGCCGGGCATGGTGGCTCATGCCTGTCATCCCAGCACTCGGGAGGCAGAGACAGGAGGATTGCTGAGTTTGAAGCTTGCCTGGGCACCATAGTGAGCTCAGGGCCAGCCTGAACTACAAAGCGAAACCCTGACTCAAAAAAAGAAAAAGAATTCCAGGAGCAAACTCAGAGAGTAAGTACACTGAAGAAAGATGAATCGTGAATATAGCTTATTTGTGCCTTTGACATCTTTAATATCAAAGCACATTAAACACCAGTTTCATGGTTTCAGGTACAAGGTGAGACTGAATCTTAGTGGCAGTTATTACTGTCAATTTGGGCTACATTTTCTACCTGTTGAACAGTAAAGATCATTCTTACCACCCCTTTTTCCCTGTCTACCTCTCAACATTTTACTAGGTAAAATGTAGTATCAGGAGCTAAGTATAAGTCAATTAAAAGAAGGATATAAATGAGGGAGCGAAGCCCAGTATAGGGACACAAACCTGTAACTCCAGTTTCGGGAGACAGGCAGGAGAATTCTGAGTTTAAGCCCAGCCTGGGAGACCCCATCTCAAAAACAAAGCAAAAAAAACAGAAAAGAAATGAGGAAACTAGTGAGGCAAGGGCTGTAAAATCTGCAAAATGCTATAAAGAGTTTTTGTATTTAAAGAGAGGTTAAAACTCCCCACAGACTCCAAATAGTTATTCCTTGTCAAAAATCTGAACCATTTCCATGGACACATTCCATGGCTTGAGTTAGCAAATGGGCCCATGAGAACACAGAAATTCAGAGTTTTGTTTCATAGCCAGCCCTGCTGAGATGAATCCTTTCAGGAAAAAAAAAAAAAAGCCCAGCAAAATTCACATGGACTAAAAGATTTCTAATGGATTATTTGATGCTTTAATCTTCTGCTTTGCTCAGGGAGACATATGTATTAGTCAGCTTTTCATTACTGTAACAAAATACACAAGGTAGGCTACCTTTATAAAAAAAAAGAGGTTTGTTCAGCTTACCATTTAGGAGGTTCAAAGGTGTGCCACCTGCATCAGCTCATCTTGGGGAATGACTCTGGTGGCGTCATGGCAGAGGCAGTGGCAGGACCACGTAGCAAAGCAGCGGAACACAGTACTGCACAGAAAGCATGAGAACCTGAAGAGCAAGGCAGAAAGTACCCAGGGTCTATAAGAACTGTGGTACCCTCTTGCCAAGGGCAGTACCCTCCGTTGATCATAGATGGTCCTACAAACCCCCGCCTCCTAAAGGTCCTGCACAATCTCCCTGTGCTATATTCAGGACCAAGCTTCCAACACAGGAAGCTTTGAACCCTCTGAAGAGGATGGAAAAGCAATGAGTGTCCCTCAAGATCTTCAGGTTTGGGGTGTAAGCTTTGAGGCAGTCTTGATTAGGAACACAGCTTTCAGATAACCTGGTTTTGAACTTGGCTTTCAGTCATGAGGTGGTGTCACCAGGCACCAGGCACCTGCGTCCTAAAGCTCCTTTCTTCGTCTATAAAATAGGAATAAATTTCAGCAGAGGACCTTGTAGCCTACTTGATCGGAATGATTGATGCATTCATTATAAGTTATTGAAAGCAAGGAATCATGAGCAGTAAGGCTTTGGTACGTTGTTTAAACCTTAAGCACTAATACATCCATCCATTCAGTCTTTTTTCTACAGCATCATGGCCCTTTCTTTGCAGATAGGGCCATGCACAGGCTGCTCTTTCTTTCTTGCGTAAGTCACACCCTCAACGTATTATTATCTCTGACTTTTTTTTTTTTTTTTTTTGCTTTTTGAGACAGGGTCTCGCTTTGTAGTTCAGGCTGGCTCTGAGCTCACTATGGTGCCCAGGCAAGCCGCCGCAAACTCAGCAATCCTCCTGTCTCTGCCTCCCGAGTGCTGGGATGACAGGCGTGAGCCACCACATCGGGCATTGTGGTATGCGGTGTTGATTGTTGGTGGGCGTGTCTCCACGCCCAGCATTGTATGTGGTTACCGGGGATCAAACTCAGGACCTTGCCCTTGCGAGGCAGGCGCCGGAACCACTGAGCTAACCCTCCGGCCCTATCTCTGACTTTTTTAATTGAGGAAGGAATTTGAAGACATTTGCAAAGAACAATCCTAGTGTAGCATCTTTCTAGATTCTGGTTTTCCATTTTATAATTTAGTTTATTGTTTTCTCTCATGAAATTCAAGATATCTTTCAGTAAAAACAATATTTCTAAGGCATTTAAGTTTTCACGGAGATGACATTTAGTATCTCCTGTATCGTTTCTGTGATACTTAGCAAAATTATATATGTGCAGTAAGCACTGGCTTGGACAATTTTGGCATGAAATTCACCAGACCGTCAAGTTGGTGGCCGCAGAAAGGGACAGAGAAATCACAGGTGTGGAGGAGATGGTGCTCTCCGGACATCAGGAAATACCTCAGAGGGAGCAGAGAAAACTGTTTGATCCAGCAGGTTGAGTAAGCGAAGAGGAGTTCAGGCAGCTTCTTAGAGAGGTTGAAGATTAGCTGATGATATATGGAGAAATTTCTTGCTCATAGGAGTTGCTCAGCAAGTGATAACCCTTATTCTTACTCTACAGTGGACCCTCAAGTTACGACCAGCTTGACAGATGAACAATGTGGGTTATGACCAAATTTTTATTTTTAACTTATGAACCAAGTCTTGAGTTAGGACCTTGAGTGGACCTGGCCACTTGTGCTTCTCGTTGGTCTCAGGCACAGATCTAACCCTGAAAGAGTTCTGGAAGGAATGTGTGTGTGGTTAAATGAGAAATCCTGGGCCAGTGTCTCTTGACGGACATGGAGATCTACCTGTGCACGTAGAGAGACTTCAAAGGCTGCTTAGAAGAGCCTGAGCATTCAGTGGACTGATCTGAGTTACAACCAGCCTTCATGGACGAATTGAGTTCATAACTCAAGGGTCCACTGTAATTTTAAGAGGCCCTTTTCCCACTAGTCCAGGTTCTCCTGTAAGCTGTGACGAGGCGGGACCCCGGCAGCCCTGTGACAAAGCTGTTCCAGGACACTTTAACGTCAGGCTGCTGGGAATCAGCTCCGTAAAGACCCAGCACCCCGCGGATGCCAACCTGCCCTGAGGATTGTCAGTGATAATCTCTCCAAGTACCTTAAGAGTGGTGAGGTTTTCTCTACAGGAAGGATAAAATCGCAGGGTAAAAGTGTGCCACTCTTGTTTCTTTGGAATCCACCACCAACAAGAATACTTTTTAAATGAATAACACACATAAAACTATTATTCAAATGTATTAAAGTGGCCGGGCATGGTGGCTCACACCTGTCATCCCAGCACTCGGGAGGCAGAGGCAGGAGGATTGCTGAGTTCCAGACTTGCCTGGGCTCCATAGTGAGCTCAGGGCCAGCCTGAACTACAAAGCGAGACCCTGTCTCAAAAAGGAAAAAAATAAATAAATAAAACAAATTTATTAAAGTGTCACCTAAGTAACAGGATAGGACTTAATGGGGATAAAGAGGCTATACAAGTAAATACATGGCTATACAGGCTGTACATGTAATAACATTCCTGTACATATATACATTCCTTTACATGTAAATCTAGCTGAGCCCAAGAGTTCAGAGTGAAGAAAAATTCTGTGTTGTGGGGACAAGGGCGGTGGATTAGCAGTTTCTCCCCGCTTCTCTGTGTGGCCTCAAGCTCTCGATGTGGGGGTTACACTTCCCTCTGAAGGTGGGCTGTTGGCCACCCGCAAGGGTCTTTCTTAGCACTTTCATTGTGTGCTTCCAAGGTAGAAGAATCCCCAGCTCGTTAGACGTTGAGAAGTACGCAGTGCTCATCACCATCGACAGGTCAGGGGTGAGAGAAGAATGAAGCATCGGAGAGAAACGCCAGGGTCCGAGTCCGGAAGGGACCCCTCCCGTCCTCAGCACCAACGGCGTCCTCTGGGGCGGTGACAGGGTCCTGGGCCGCTCATTCTAGAGAGAGTGAGAGCCAGGATGTGGCACTAGCAAGCGTGGTGGACTAGGGCTAAAGGGAAGGATGCCTTGCCAGTGCCTTGGGGGAACCACTGAGACGTGCGGGTGTTGGCGAAGGGAGAAGAAGATGGAGAGATCCTAAAAGCAGTCGTGATGCTAAATAAAGAGCGATCGGTAATGTAGAACTATGTTAAGATTTATGAACAGGGAAGGCATTACCACGTGTTCCTCAGTCTCTGCCATGTACAGAGGAAAGGAGAGTGGGAAGAAGTAGTGGCTAAAGTCTCTGTAATGACTGTGTCCTTAAACATGTTACAACTACAAATGCAGATTCTTTTCTTAAAGAGAGATAGCACCATCAAAGGGTCGGCAGGTCTACCTGGCAATGCCGTGAGCCACTCAGAAGCCATTCTCGCTCGTGTTAGTGGTTTCTTCACGCCGGGATCCTTCTGAGGAAAAGTGGGCTGTTTGAAGAGATCCGATAAGTCTCTTTGTTTTGAGAGGTCTGATGAATACTGAGTTTTATTCATATGCGGTCAACTCGTCCATTTCTACAGTGTGAGCAGGGACATGCAATTTGGGGGCTGTCTCAGAACTATGACCATTTTATATTTTAAAAAGAAAACTTCTCATACCCAAGTCAAAATGAGCTGAGATATGTATCCCTTGGCTCTAGCTTCCCAGGATTCAGTCTCTTACTGGTGTCGGTGCCAACTAGGGGTCCCCCGCTTAGCTTGAGCACCATGCAGTGCCACAGAGGGCTGGAAATCAACTTGCTTAGAAGAAAAGAGCCGACTCAGGGGGCGTCCCAAGAAACGGAATGGATTCTCTTATCTCTTCCTAGAACCAACGGGAAACATAGGACAGAAAACACATACAATGGAGATTTTCATTGTGCCTGAAATTACCCTTTTAAAAGTCAGGTCATTTCCCCAGTGACTAAAATTGAGATTTGAGTTCCAAATTGTCTAGCTGCTAATTAGTCTTTATTGGCAGGCGCTCTTAACGTTTGAGTTTCAGGACCTCATTCCTGAGATTCTATCAATATCGATAATCTATAAAGTATTTAAAACAAGAAATATTGAAATGGTTTCTTCAGGTAATTTTTGTAGCATACCTGAAGCTTTTTTATTCTTGGCATCTGTTTGTGATACATTCTAATTCTATTCATCTTAGAGAATTGGGACATACATGTATCACATCTTAATAATTTTTACTTCCACTTTCCCTTCTGGCCCTCCCCTCTCTCCCTCCTCCCAAATCTCCTTCCAGTCTCCAGAAATTCTACATCCCTATTTCCTACCATCTTTCTCTTATTTTTCTCATTAAATTATTTTTGAGCTTTTTCATATAATAGAAACCATTTGATATGTAACTTCCTGTGTTGGATTCATTTCACTTGTCATTCAACATGTATCTGTATTCCTACAAAAGACTGAACTATATCTTACTTAGTGGTTCAGATAGATAATCTGTCTCTGTATATCTGTCTATATCTGTATACCACAGATTCTTTATCCATTCATCTGGTGATGGGCATATAGGCTTCTACCAAGATGTAGCTGTTACGATATGAGTTGTGCTGCTGAAACATGGTTATGCTTGTAGCACTGTAACATGATGGCTGTAACCCTCTGGGGGAGGTACCAGAAGAGGAGTGCTACAGCTGATTCAGAAAGAAAGTCTGGACTTTTTGAGAAATCTCTTTACTGATTTCCACAATGGCTGTTCAGTACCAGTTTATATTCCCATCAGCAATGGAGAAAGGCCCTTTTCTCCTTACAACTTTACCAGCATTTGTTTTTGGGGTTTTGGGGGGGTTTTTTGGGGTTTTTTTTTTTTTTTGCTTTTTGAGACAGGGTCTCACGTTGTAGTTCAGGCTGGCCCTGAGCTCACTATGGTGCCCAGGCAAGCCGCGAACTCAGCAATCCTCCTGTCTCTGCCTCCCGAGTGCTGGGATTACAAGCGTGAGCCACCACACCCTGCACTGTGGTATGCGGTGTTGATTGTTGGTGGGCGTGTCTCCACGCCCAGCATTCTATGTGGTAACCGGGGATCGAACTCAGGTCCTTGCGCTTGCGAGGCAGGCGCTGGAACCACTGAGCTAACCCTCCAGCCCCAGCATTTATTTTTTTGATGAGACTTTCAGGAGTGAGATGAGATCTATACTGTTTTGATTTATATTTCTCTAAAGGTCGAAGATGTTGAACTTTTCTTCATGTTGGTTGTTTGTTTTTTGGTTTTGGTACAGGGGATTGAGCTCATAAGACCTTGCACTTGTGAGGCAGGTGCAGAACAGCTGAGCTAAAGCCCGGGCTTTTTCGTGTGTTCATTGGCCGTTTCTATTTCTTCCTTGGAGAAATGTTTATTCATTTCATTTCATTTGGCCATTTTTTGATGGGTCTTTTTTTTTTTAACGAGTCTAATTTTTTGAGTTCTTTATAGATTCTAGACACTAGTTTGGTGTCCTCAGAATGGCTGACAAAACTTTTTCCCAAACTGTAGGGTGTCTCTCCATGCCATTGGTTGTTCCCTCTGCTGTGCGGAAGCTTGAAATGTATGATCCCCTTTGTTGGTTCTTGGTATTATGTCTTGCACAGCTGAGGTTCTATTCAGAAGGTCCTTGCTTGTGCCTATGTCTTCAGGAGTTGTGCTAATTTTATCTTCCAGTAGATGGTTTCTGTTTTTACATCTAGGTCTCTGATCCATTTTGATTTGATTTGAGTGCAAGCGAGAGATGCAGGCCTGTGTTCTTCCCTTTGGGTGATTTTGTTTTCAGTGTGTGTAATAGTCATCTGCACGCTGGGATCGTCCTGGTTATGTTGGGAGGCTTCCTTCATTGCGTTGCGTTTTGTTTTTGTAGCCCTAGGGATTGAACTGAGTCCTTTGCGCTGAGCTACATCCCCACTCCGTTCTTATGTTGTGTTTTGAGATAGGACCTGAGTTCTCAGGCTGAGCTTGAAGTCGTGATCCTCCTGCCTCTGCCTCCACCTCCGGAGTGCCGGGATTATGGGCTTGCTTTGCTGCTTTTGGCAGGTCCATTGCATCTTAAATTGTACGGGGGAGGGGAGGTGGTGACCCTGAGCCCCTCCTGAGCTGTGGAGAGGCTGTGGTTTCCCCCACCCCTTCCGCAGCAGAGGAGACATGTCTGCAGGGACCTCAGCTGCAGCCCAGCCCAGGTCCGCATCCCCTGCGCCCTGGAAGAGACAGCAGCGTGCCCAGGAAGCTGTGGAGCCTGATGGCGGCCCCAGGGAGGTGGAGTGTGAGGAGGGATGTTTCATTGTTCACGACATTATTATTATTATTATTATTATTATTATTTTGCCTGTGATATTGTCATTCATTCTGCTCGTTTTAGCAGGATAATTTTAACACCTGAACAGGATAGATAGGCAAGAATGAAGCTGAAAGTCAGAAGAGCACCTCGGGGCAAAAATGTACATGCATTTATTTGGGGGAATCAGACTGCACATCCCCTGGGGTCTCAGCACATTGTTCGCCCAGCTTCAGAGTCTGAGAGCTCTTGATTCCCAGGAGCGTCTTTACTTTGACTGACCACGTGACTGAGGACAACTGGTCCCTAAACGTGGGTCTGAGCTGCAGACCCTAAAATCAAGGTGAGCCTCGCTGTCCACCTCACTGTCATGCAGGAAAGGTATTGTCAGCACTCCTGGAAAGTAGACGTCTTACATGCAAATGACGTGTTGCTTGAAGATTTTCCATCTAGGAAGTTTGTAAAAAAAAAACAGTTGAAAGCTTTATTTGCTCACAGTTCCTGTCCTCGTGTTCTATTGGTGATCTCTCCGTCTCTCTAGCCAGGGACAACTCCATCCTTTCTGCTTCTACCACTGTTGTCTTGTGCCTCTTCCCACCACGCAATCTATGTGCAGCTCAGAGAGCAGCTCATGATGGGGTGTGGAGAAAAGCTCTCAGAATGCCGCCCCAGGATCATGACACACAGCATGACGCGCGTGACCACACGCTCATGTCTATGCGTGTGCGTGCCCACTGCCTTCCATCCTCTGCAGCTTCATGAACACAATTTTGAAAGCTCAGTGGAAAAAGTAAATGCATTTTCTCCCATCCAAGTACTAACCAGGCCCGACCCCACTTAGCTTCCACAATCAGACAAGATCGAGCACATTCAGGGTGGCTTGGCCAGAGACAACAAATGCTTTTTCTTAAAGAGCAAATAAAGGATTTCCTGTTTGCTTCTTAGATCTTCATTCTGGAAAAAGAGCTACAAAGTGGCCAGAAGAAGAAATCTCTTCCTGGTTTTGACCAAGCAAGGCTTTGTCGTTTTGGCCACCTTTGCAGTGGCTTAGGAGCAGAAAGCTTTGAACCCATAGGAGCTGGACTCACAAACTTGTAACTCCAGAAAGTCTGCTGAGATCCTCGACGGGGTTATTGAGAGCAACACTCTGTCACCGTGGGTAAATCACTTAATAATTTAACCTCTGAGACCCTCTGCAACCTTGAGCGACAAGGACTGAGGGAAATGGAGTGTTTGCTGGGTGACCTGGACAAGGCCGGCCCCTCTGCCCTCCCTCTTATAGATCTGTCCGCCTGGAGTCCACCCTGGGAGTCACCCAGATGGACAGAGGTCGGAATGTGCCGGCAGAACTCCAAAAGAAACCTGCTGGATACCCAGATTCACCTTTGACTAATGAATTCAACTCGAATTTCCAGCCTCTCACTGGAACCATGGGGAAGTTTCGGCCCGAGCAGGTCCGTAACCATGGTGATGAGGGCCCCACAGGGAACCATTTTCCAGGCCCATGACCAGGGAGAGTGGAGATGCCCTCCTGACTGGAGTGTTTGCTTTGCCCTCAAGTCCTGCAGTTCAAGGCTGAGTCTAACTTCCCAGAATGGTCCCAGCGTGAATCCACAGCTCCCAAGCTAGAAGTGGAGGTGGCTGAGTCTCTAGGACACCAGAGTGGGAGCAGTGAGCCCCACTTCTCCGTGCCCCCTTTGCTGTTACGCGCTGGTCTTTGCAGGACTGTGTGTTGGCGGCATAGCCATATCTAGTTGCAGGGCAGGCCACATCCTGTCCCATCCGACGCTCTGGCTCTACTGACTGCTACCTGAATGACCTCGGAGAAATACTTGGACACCTGTTGGCCTTGAGATCTTCAAACCCAAAAAGGGAGTGAGTGATACACGTGGTTGTGGAAATCCTCTCTGGGTGTTAAGTGTCATCATTTTTTTTTTTTTTTTTGAGACAGGGTCTCGCTTTGTAGTTCAGGCTGGCCCTGAGCTCACTATGGAGCCCAGGCAAGCCTCGAACTCAGCAATCCTCCTGCCTCTGCCTCCCGAGTGCTGGGGAGTGTCATCTTTTTCTTGAAAGTGGTTTCCCTAGAGCCTCCTGTCCCCCTCCTCCAGTCTGCCCTCCTGTCGGTACTTCGGACTAGTTCTTGTGGTCTAGAAGGGTGGGCTGCCTCAGTTCTAGGAGATGGTCTTCACTTTTACAAAGAATTTCTCCATATGCATTTTCAGTCTTCTCTCGGACAAAGATACTTTAAATTGGATTTAATAGTTCTTAGAGTTGACTTTTAATTTCCTTAATTTTTCTTATCTCTTCCTTCCCTCTTTCCTCTTTACTTCTGGGTGATTCCTATAACTTTATCTTCCAAACCTATTCTAATTTTAAATATCTCGATCATATTTTCAAATTCGAAGAGTTCACATTCTTTGAATGTTCCTTTTGTGAGGCATTCTGTTCTTGTCTTATTAGTACAAGATTCTTTTTTCTGATCTCTCTGAAGATGTAGCATTTGATTTGGGGGGTTTCTTGTTCCATTATTCATGTTTCCTCAGAGTTTCTTTTTCTCTTGCTTTGGGCTCTGTCATCTGCCAGTTCCTGGCTGTACTTTTATTTAAGGGGAAGGTAGAAGCCCGTGGGTATGGGTTTCATCATAGGGAAATCAGGTAGGAACTGGCCTGTTACGTGCACACTCTGTGTGTGTGTGTGTGTGTGTGTGTGTGTGTGTGTGTCTGTCTGTCTGTCTGTCTGTCTGTTCTGTCACCGTCTAATAATTCTCTCAAAGACTAGCTCTTTCCCCTGGAGGCACCCTCCAGCCTCCTCGGACAGGACAGTCCCAGCGCCGGGGCTCTGGGCCTTGGGAGGTATGTGCCGAGGGGCCGTTACTGACTGTGTGACTGTGCAGCGGGGACAGAGTCGAGGGGCGGCCTCCCCGTGCTGCAGCTGTGCTTTTAACCCGACAGTGTTTCTTGCCTTCCCGCACCCAGGCTGTCGGAGGAGCCTGATTCTAGCTTCTGGGCAGTTTCCAAGCTGTCGAGCTGCTGGCTCTCAGCAGCTGTGACGTACGTGAGCAAACTCCTCTGTGTCCTGTTTCCCGGCTCCCAACATCTTGTGGACTTCAGTAGCGTGTGGATAACGCCTTGTCTCCTGTTGTCTTCTCTCCTGCACTTTCTGTCCTCGTGTGTTCGTGCCTTTGTGTAACTGCAGTGTTTTCAGAAAGAACAGCAGCAGCATCTGCATGAATTGGAGGTTTGTTTTAATTTGCTTACTTGCTGTCTATGTGCCCTATAGAATATAAATGTCAAGAGGCCTTGTCCAGATCCTGCCTGCCTGGCAGCTTGGAGGTGTTCAATAAATGTTGCTTTCAACAAAGAAGTGAGCGAGCAAATAAAGAGTATGCAGGTAGATGTCTTTCTGCAGCACCTACAGCCCACTAAATAACTATCTTATCCGTGATTATTTTAACCTTGGAAGCGTAGGCAGTGGAACTTAACTTTATGCTACTCAGAGCTATTGGTTTTAAATGGAGCTCGCCCTCTCTCTCTCCCTCTCTCTGTCTCTCTCTGTCTCTCTCTCTCTCTCTCTCTCTCATAAAAATCTTTAATGGGTGCTCAAAATCTCTTTCCCTCCCTCAACGCTCCCTGGCATCTCAGGTTTCCCAAGCCACACCCCTCACCCGGGTGACCCCAGCTGTCTGTCCAGGTGGAAGGCCTGCACAGGGAACGTCAGCACCTGCCTCAGACTGCGCCGCAGAAGAGCGAGACCTGGAGGAGAGCTCAGTTTTCGTGCACCGCGCTGCTTTCCGCCTGTTGCCTGCTTCACCCAGTGGCCGTTGCTCTGTCTGGACAGGAGGCCGGGAGAATGGGTGGGTGGGTCAAACGATCCCTGAAGATTTCTCCGGCTGTACGATGATAGCTGTTACAGTCCTAATGGGTATGAAGTACAGTGAATGACAAAAACTTCTCCAAAGCCCAGGTCTTGGAAGAATGACAGTCCGGGGGGATAGCCCTTTTTCTCAGGTGGTAAACCAGTAGACACAGAATTCGGTAGGTCTGCCATTGGCTTCAGTAGCCACCCTCTGATGGCTTCTAGTAGCCTACATATGGACGTCCCAGGCGTACTCCTCCTCATAAATGTAATTCCACGATTTTAAAAATGTAGAATTGGGCCGGAGATTTGGCTTAGTGGTTCCGGTGCCTGCCTAGCAAGCACAAGGTCCTTGGTTCGATCCCTGGTGACCACATACCACAATGCCAGGCGTGGTGGCTCACACCTGTCATCCCAGCACTTGGGAGGCAGAGGCAGGAGGACTGCTGAATTCGAGGCTTACCTGGGCTGCATAGTGAGCTCAGGGCCAGCCTGAACTACAAAGCGAGACCCTGTCTCAAAAACAAAAAATGTAGAATTAAGTAAAAACAACCCAAACTGAATACAGTGATTAACTATAATAAAGAAATCAGAAACTTTCATGAGTAGGGACTTTGGCAAAAGAGACGTTTTTTCTAATCCACAAACAGTACTTGACTTGAGGCTTTCCAAAGAGTTAGGGAGAGCAGCAGGGTCCCATGCACTCTGTGACTTGAGTGGTAGAAGCAGAAGGTAGCTAGCAGCAGAAGGGCAGACGTGGCGTCCAGACGTGGAAAATCCCAGGTCAGCATTGAGAGGCGATAGCATTGGTCCTGGAAAAGCCCCAGGACCACACACTGGTCTTTTGTAGGCCCCCAGCTCCTGCTGTATGTAATTATACTGCTGTCTACCTCCATAGGCCTCAATATCCGGGTCCTCTAGTGTGTGAAACTCTATTGTCAAGTTAGGGGTTATCCATTTGATATCATTGTTCTACTGGTGTTTTTTTTTTAATAAGATTGCTATGAACATTAGCCATATTGGGCTAGTATGAGCCAGGAAGACAAAAAAAAAAGTTTTAATTGTAGTCTCAGCTTCAATATGAACTTTTTTTGAGTGACCTTGGATAGTTGATCTCTCTCTTTGATTTCTTAACTGAAGAAATAGCCAGAAGGGCTGGATTAAATGATATTCATCTAATCATGAAATCCCTTCCTGCTTTAACATTCTAGATTTTTTTTAATAATTAAAGGGGGAATAAATTAAGACATTACTGTTACCTTCTGAAAAGAATGTCCTTAGAGGAAGAGCTGAAGAGAAGCAGCACCATTGTTAAAATTCTGTCAGGCCCACCTCCAGGGGCACGTGAACTTCAACAGCAGCTACTTTTCTTTCTTTTTTTGACAGGGTCTCACCTTGTAGTTCAGGCTGGCCCTGAGCTCACTATGTAGCCCAGGCAAACCTCGAACTCAGCAATCCTCCTGTCTCTGTCTCCTCAGTGCTGGGATGACAGGCGTGAGCCACCACGCCCGGCTCTGTGGTATGTGGTATGGATTGCTGGTGGGCGTGAGTCACCAGGCCCAGCATTATATGTGGTTACCGGGATCAAACTCAGGACCTTGCACTTGTGAGGCAGGCACCAGAACCACTGAGCTAAATCTCTGGCCCAATAGCAGCTACTTCTTGATCAGATCTCCACCAGCTTTGCTCTCCACCGGCTTTCGTGAGGGCCTAACTCAGGAATGCGAAGCTCTGTCCCGACCTCCTCTGGCACCAGGTGACGCAGAATGTTCATTTTAGGAGACACGATCTTAAAGCACAGCTTGTCCTTTAGAAAAACACTGTTATTTTAACATTTTTAAAGGAGAAAAAATATTTTAAAGTCTAGGCTGTTTCTCTGCATTCTGCTATTCCCCTAGCATTTACGATAAAGAACTAATCTCAGACTTTTTTTTTTTTAACATAAGTGTTTGCCTAACTCTTCACACCCACATGATACCAGAACCGTAGCTTTGTGAGCCTGTTGGGGGAAGCCTGAGTGAAAAAGAGAGGCTTTCCATGTGGCCGGGCAGGTGATTTCTAATTTGGTTCTGGGGAATCTTTTGCTACTCAGAGCTGTGGGTTTTAAACAGTTGCATGGAAGGAAACTTGAATGCAAGGAACTGGTAGGAACATCTACCACAGACAGCAAGGAGAACAGGCTTCTGACATTCATCGATTTCCCCTGACACTGTCCCTCTGACAGGGAGGGCCGGGTGCAGAGAGGCATCTCAGCCCTTATCCGTTGCCACCTCCTCAGAAACTCTCCTTAGTCATTGAGATCCCGTGACAAATTAACGGGAATTAAATCACCTAAAATTTTGACTTCCTGCAGTGGTTCTGCACCTTCCTGCGAAGTGTTACTTAGAATATTAACAAACTGCCTTGTAACTCTTAGCGGCTGTGTTTCCAAGTGACAGAAAGTGACGGCTCTGTAAGTGACAGGAAGTGCTGCTGTGTCTGTGCAGCCCCGTTTGCTCTTCTTGACGCCTGTAGCCTCGGTCACAAGACAAGGCCCAGCACAGAGAGACGCTCCCTGTGGAGCGAGTGAATACACAAGAAAGTTAGCTTTGACTCTTTCTCCAGGAAGGCAGCGACTAATCTTTCTCCATGTCCAAAGTAATCTTGTTCAGTGTCATCTGAGTGGGTCTTCCTCATCATGCTTCCCCGTCGGAGGCAGATACTCAGCAGACAGTGAGTGGCTGGAGGGACAGATGGACAGGCAGGTGGATGGACAGGTGGATGGACAGATAGGTGGACTGATGGCTGGGTGGGTGAATAGGTGGATGGATAGATAGGTGGATGGATAAATGGGAAGATGGATAGGTAGACGGGTGGGTGGATGATGGATGGATGGACAGGTGGATGGATGGGTAGGTGGGTGGGTGGATAGTGGATAGATGGATGGATGGATGGATGGATAAGTAAATAGGTGGGTGGATGGGTAGATGGATGGGAGGATGATTGAATCACACAGAAAATCCCACGCAACACTAGAAGGCGGGGAGAATGGCTGGCACCACTGTTCTGTCCTCCAGCTGAGCGCACGGGTGCCCTGAGAAGCTAGTGGACTTGCTCAGGACTTTAAGACACTGGTTGTTCAGCGCCAGGCTCTGTAGACTAACCTCATAGTTCTTTCCCCCGGGAGGATGAGTGTCGCTTTGGACTGAAGAGCCCAGGCCGGCAAGTCAGAGAAGCGAGGGTCTCAGTCCTGTGCTCGCCACCTCCTCCGAGCCTGGCCTGTGGCGGGTCCCTGTTTCTCTGCATCTCAGCCCGTCTGGGAATAGAGGCGCTCGGGTGATGACGGAGCCGACCTCCGCGGGGCGCAGGACGGGGCGTGGGCGGAAGGGTGTGCAGACGCCCTCCCTGGGGCCTCTAACATGAGTCAGCGCGCGAAGGGCGATGGGCCGGCCCTGTCACTCCCACGTGGCCTCCTCCGAGGACAGAGGCTGGGAAAGGTAGCGTTCAAGGGTGAGCCCTTGGGTTGCGCTGGGGAGAGTGACAGCGTATTATCCCGGCCGTGGGCAGGTAGGAAGGAAACAGAGACAGAGAGGCCATTCAGTCTCTTCACGGGAGTCTGAGCCAGCAGGAGCGGCGGGAGGAAGGACAGTTTCCGTTCATCTCCTCCCTCCCACACCCTGGCTGGCCACTCTGCTGGCGTTGCAAGGCTGACTTGTAAAAATATGGAGAAATAAACACCACAAGTAACAGCTTGTCCAAATGAGCCGGGTGTGAGAGGGGACCACACTGCATAAACAAGATGATAACTTGGCAGCGGCTGGACTCCGACAGGGGTCACACCATGCCATTGGCCATAAGGGCCTTTTCAGCATCGTGCCCTCAGCCTTTAGAGCCTGGCACGCAGTGGGCACTCAGCAGATGTCTGGTGGATGAATGAACTCATTTACTCCAGCCCTTGTTCTGTAAGTGAGGACCCCAGGTCACCCAGCCACATAACAGGTTTTGAGCCCAAATTTCTTAATACAAAGGAGGTACTGAAGGTCTTCAAGGAGGATTTCAGCCCAGCAGTACGGCTTAGAAATATCAGGGGAAAAAGAGGCTCTCAAGTGGAGATCCAGACCCTGAAATTTAGTGAACAGGAAATGTGTGGTATATCCTGACACCTCCAGAAAAGAGATACATGAATGTGTAAGAAGAAGAAGGCCAAGCTGAGTCTTCCTCAGGCAGAGAAATGCCTGTCCTTGTGGGTTAGGATTCTGAACACCCAGGGCAAACATTCACTTTGGTGTGACAGATCCATCTCTTGTAAACCTGTGAAATGCTATCAAGTGATAAAAGACAATTTTTCACACTGATGTAGTTTACCAAAAAGCTGCATGAATGTCATTAGATTAGCTAGTGTCTTGAGTTTTTTTTTTTTCCTTCCGTTATCAGTGTTGGTTTATATTGGGTTTTTCCTACTCTGACAATGAATAACATCGCTGTAGTACTTTAAAATTTGCAAAACACATTAGTGTACATTAAAGGATTTAATTTCCCCCCAACAATCCCATGAGGTTGCCTTTTGATGCCAACTATGGGGGAAACTGAAATCCAGAAGGGTCGCATGAATTCCAACCCAAATCCCAGATTTCTCTCATTTCCTCCAGCTGCTTTGGTTTTGGTGGAAACCTAGCCATCAAAACTATAAGCCACCAACTTCCAGTTGGGTGTGTCATTGGCTTGTCCTAAGCTTGGGTGTGCAGACAGATCTGGGGTTGTGTAGAAAGGCAGGTGCTGATTCGGTGGGGCTTGGGTGAGTCCCACAGTCCACTCTTCTAACAAGACTCCTGGCAGTGCCAGGTTTGCAGAACTTTTTCATCTTGCTCTCAGTGTGATCTTGTGACTCAGACAAAGAAGAAGTGTGTTCTAGGATTTCTTTCTTTTAAAATTTTATCTTATTATATGCGCCACAACCTGTCCCAGGGTTTCTGCAGCTGGTTCACATTCGGAAATCCTGTCTCCTTTTGCTTAGCACCAATGAAGATGGCAGGGACTTCTGCCCAAGAATCAAAATTTGTATCTAAGAATTCTCCAGAAATGGCTTCTCAGGTATCATTTGGATTAGAAATCTTATACCAGAATATCCTTAATTTTATCTGGAGATCAGGGCAAAATAAGACTGGAGAAGTGGTAATTTGAATTTTGTCTTTAAAAATCACTTGAAAGTAAAATGCTCACAGTACAAGGCGTTCTTTGAAGGTCAGACCCCGACCTGAGCGACAGAGCGGCCTGAGGAGGAGGAGGCCGAGGCAGGGAGATGGCTGTGTGCTGGTTCTCAGCTCTAGCTATCTAGAAAAGCAGGGATTCTCAAGCGCTTGGTCTGAGACAGGAGTTGTTTTGTTTTTGTGGGGGGTTTTGGGGGGAAAGGGGTTGTTGCTGTTGTATGTTTTTGGTACCAGAAGATAGAAGTCGGTCCTTGTGCCACTGAGCTAAATCCCCAGCCCTAGGACAGGAATTTTAAAATATTCTAGGTATGTTCAAAGTTTCGCCGAGGTTGAGAATCACTGGCCTAGGGGGAAAATGTAGTTTGTCCCAAGATGGGGGGTGCAGTGAAGTCTCTGTATCAGGGTCAGTGCGTAGTCCGTCCTGAATGTTCACAGAATCGTGTTCTTGCTTGGGAGCCCGGAACCCACCGATGTCGCAGCCGTTCCGAGGAGAAAGGCAGGTTGGCTACCCGTGACCGCTGGCCAGTGAGCACATCACCCGGCATCGTGCGTTTCTGGCTGTGTATTGAGTCGTTAAATTGAACTCACAGAAACTCCCCGGGAGTGAAGCTCGCGTAGCCATCACAGCCTTCTTGTGGACTTGGGGCCACGGGCAGGGCTGCCTTCAGCGCCGCCTGCTGGGCACCGTCTGAGACAGGAAACCGCCAAGAAAGACAGGAAAAGCATGGCACCAGGCGGTGACGGCAAGGACGGCGCAAGAGCTGGAACGAGGCCGAGCGTCACTCTGTTCAGCTTCGCCCGGGGCGGGGGGCGGCGGTGGTGACGCAAACGTTTAGTCATTCTGTTGGCTTCTATAAATGACCATAAAATCCAAGTTTTGATTTGGGGGTTATAAATAGGTGAATTCGCAAGTGTAGACACAGACAGCTACAGCAGGTTTGGGGAAGGGAGCCCAGTATCCACCCATGTGACCTGTCTCCTTGCTGGTCTGAGGCACCAGACAGCCTCCTCTGCTCATGCCCAGTGTGAAATGAGAGCTATTTAATTCATGCCCTTAAACCACGGCAGTCCGGGGTGCTGAGTGATGCCCGGAACCTCGGGCCTGCGGTGGTTCTTGGAGTCTTTTATTGCAGGACTGATTTATAATGCCCAAGGAGTCGCGTGGAGAGTAATTACGGAAAGGGTGTTTCTCTAGGGTAGGGAAGAATGGCATGGTTAAAATGAAAAATGCGGTGTGAAATCAAAACTTCCAATCATTACGTGTAATTACAGACCGCAGTAAATCAATTGTACAAATGCGGTACCGAGCTGATCGCATTCCAACACCCACAGGGTCGGTCCGCAGTAGTTTAGGGTTCAGGAAGAGGATGTAGGTGACCTGGGACGTGTGGAGCTTCGAAACGTGCCTGGGATCACGTGTCGATCTGGCAAATGGAATCCAGAAGCCGGGAGAGCCCGGACCATCCAGTTTCTCCTAATTACCAACAAAAACAAAAAATTCAGTAAGCTCAAACTGTAGTGTTTTTTTTTTTTTGAATGGTCACTTATGTGTTGTTATAGTTGACATTTAGATTGAATGCTTTAATGAAAACAAGAACCCGTTTCCAAATCAGTAAATTGCCTGCCTAGCAGCTTGCTGGGCATCTCTCATTCTCCTCCTTCTCTGGAGGAGCTAAGTTAAGAATTAGTTAGGGGCCAGAGATTTAGCTCAGTGGTGCCAGCACCTGCCTACCAAGAGTAAGGTCCCTGGATCGATCCTGGGTAACCACATACCACAGTACCAGGCGTAGTGACTCACGCCCACCAGCAATCAGTACCACATACCGCAGTGCCGGGCGTGGTGGCTCACGCCTGTCATCCCAGCACTCGGGAGGCAGAGACAGGAGGATTGCTATGAGTTTGAGGTTTGTCTGGGCTACATAGTGAGCTCAGAGCCAGCCTGAACTACGAACCGAGACCCTGTCTCAAAAAAAAAAAAAAAAAACTACTACATAAAACATTCTTAATTTTTCATAACCCCTTCTTAACACTGAGGAGAAAAGAACAGGGTTGTTGTTTGATCGAGGCACACATTAGTGTTTTGGGGGGTGGGGACTCATATCCAGATACCTGTTTGGCTGCCGGGGGAAGGTGGAAGCAGATTTAGGGTCCTGCTGACGCTGGTCCTTGCGGGATCCCGCTGTTGCCACGTGACCACCTTCCCTCTTCCTTGGGAACCAGTTCGAGACAAGAGCTGGACGTGGTATTAACTTGTTGGCTCCTTTAAGCAGTTGACCCGTTTCTTCTCTTGATGAGTTGTTCGTGCTGCTGACAAGGCGTGAAAGACTCCCTGAGGATTTGCTCGGTGACTTTGGCCGTGGCCTCGGGAGGGGTGCACTGAGAGGGTCTTGATTGCTCAGCCGTGAAATCCTGGCTGTTCGCACTTGTGAGCTTGGATTGCCTCGAAGTCCCCACTCTCAGCAGGAGGCCGGGCGCAGAGTAGAAGCTGCGTCATGTAAATCTAACAACGGCTTCCTGAGCTGGGTGTGTGCTGCAGGCTCGTGATCCCAGCTCTCTGGGAAGCTGAGGCAGGAAGATCACAAGTGTGAACCCAGCCTGGGCAACTTAGAAATTTAGTGAGACCCTGTCTCAGAATGTAAATTTTTTTTAGAAAGGGCAGAGGATGTAGCTCAGGGGGAAGGACCTACATTCACGCCTCAGTACCACAAAGAAAGAGGGCTTCCTCGATGGGTGTGCGAGCTGATGGACACTGGTTACCATTTTAAGAAAAAGATAGGGCATCAAATATCTGGCCTTTTCTACTATTTCTCTGCTCTGGATATTAAACAGCATTTTTGACAGTTACACTGGAAAACTTTAAAGGAAATACCTGTTTAAATCTACTCCTTGCTACTCAGTGGTTCCCGCTGCTCTTTTAACTTGATGTCATTACAAAATGAATCAATACTGCAGTCCTGCAGAACCCGTTCTTGGGCCTCTCTTCACCCTGTGTGGATAGAGACTGCTAGACAAAGCTGAGGATTGAATACCTGTGGATTGAGCTGCAGACCCTCTCACTTCCGTAGTTGATGTCACTGGTTTAGATAGACTGGAAAAAGGAACGTGGACATTTTCCTTTTAGGACCACTTGATTTGAAAGCTGAAATTGTGAATGCGATCCTACTGACTTCTATAAAAAGTATATATTGGCTTCTTGTCTAACCTATTTCATAAATAATGATGCTGCGAAGTCAAACAGCAGTTCTCTAAAATAGATTTTCCACTGCATGACACCTCGATCTTGCCATTATAGCAACTGACAAAAGAGGACACGTGAAATGCGCCCAAGATGAATGCAGTAATGAAAGTCTGCCAGAAACATTCTAATTTATTTCCTAAGAGCCCAGTGTTTAAGCGGTAATGTGAAAGCAGAAACACACATCTTTACTCTGCCCAGAGGCTGAGCCATCTGGAGGTAACAGGCGCTGACGCCGGTGACAGGGACTCACAGCGTTGCGGAGACTTCTCGAGAGCTGTCCCACACCGGGACATTCCGTTGACGTGGGGAAGCGATGTGGCCATGCCTGCTGGCGGCCTTGCGGGGACGCTCTTTGCAGCTCTGTCTTTCTCTAGAGTCTCCGTTTGGTGTGGTGTGGTGTGTTTTGCATGGGAAAGTAGACACTTTCCCTCACAGAAAGCATGCAGCTTCCCCTCAGGCCTGTCGGGAACAACCCCCCCCCCCAGCCACATCTGTGCTTTGTAATGCTCTCTCGCGAATCCCCCGGACTGAGGCGGAGTCTAAGGCTGCGCAGGGAACCATCTTCTGGCATCCAGATGTCCTGAGCGCTGATTGTCCAAACTTTTGAACAAGAAGCCGAGAGCAAGCATGCACAGTTGAGGCTTTTAACCTTGCAGATTTGCTTGTAATCTGTTTTTCTGATGCAATGATTGCGCAGCATGTGGCTTTAACCTTAGCCATTAATTCTCCCCTCTCTTTTTCTCCCCTCCCCCTACTTACACACAGCTATCTGTGGCCATCAACGTGACTGGTGTTCTGTTTTCTTTGCATGATGTCTCTGATCAAATACTCGGGGTTTGTATTTTTAAAAATGTATCCTTGCAATACTATTAATCTTTTCTTCCCCCCAAGATTCCCACTGCAGGGCCTCAGATTACTGGTTGTAGTGCCACAAAACCAACCAAAGAAGAGGAATCCAGAGTCCAATCTCACTTCACCACTGGTCCTTGCTTAGATGTTGGGTTTCATTCTTTCTTGTTGTAAAGCAAATGCCTGGAATCACTCATACAAGTGATATTAGCAGAACTTTCCTCTTTGAATTGAAAGCTCCAAGCAGTAGTCCCAGACTCTCCGGAAGCGGTGTTCTCAGAGGCAGTGCGGATGATGGAACCGGAAGTGTGCTTGCTAAGCCTCCTGCACCTCTGGGCTGGGCAGGAGCCCCCCCCCCCGCTCCCATTCCTTTGAAACAGTAGTCTTCTGTAGCTTGCTAGGGTCGGGCTTTTTCCTCTTCGATTTTTCAAGTATCAAACAGTGTCCTGCAGCAAAATTTAAGAATTATACGTTATGAGCCCCTAAATTGATGTTTCCAGCCAAAATTCTACTGGTATTTCTAAGTTTGTTTTGGGAGCAAGTCTAGGAGGTGGTATTAAAGTACACCATTTGTGACATTCTTCCTACGCTGCTTTGTCATAAGGGGACACATACCCTATGTCACCTGAGTCCTAGGGAACTGGCCAGCACCTTCTCATTCAGAAAAGAAGACCTAAGTTAGTGTTTTAAACCAATGTAAAATATGCGGTCTTGTTCTTTTCAAACTCCTAAACGTCATCATACCTTTTCAGATCCCTAAATTAATGACTTACTACTTTTACAAAGTTTAGTGGTGCCAACTTCTAGATTGAATTCTAACACATGATTATCTAGAAATTTGAAAATCTAACCATACATATTTTCTTCCCATGAGAAAGGCAAAATCAGGAGTTGAAAATACAGACGAATAAAATGTTAAAGTTTTAAATTACCTCTGTGGTTGGATTCATAGGGCATGATGAGGGCCCAGAATCCAGCCTTGGGCTGAGGCCATAAATTATCTGGGTTAGCAAAAGAAATCCATGTTAATAATATAGAAATATTTAATCTCTGCACTCAGAAGGAAATCAAATTGCTAACAGTTTCACCAGCCCAGGTTCCAGGTTCTACAATAAAACATTAAGCCTAAAAATACATGAGACACACAGTGGTAGCTCAGATGTGGCTCAGCGGACTTGACTTTGAGCAGGCAGCCTGTGCAGGAAGCCTGTACCTCATCATCTCTGTCATCTTGGAGGGCACTAGGTCAATAGCGTATAAAGACCAGGTGAGTTGATAATTCCTATTTAAACTTCAGCATCCCCATTCAAACAATAATCATACACCAAATCTGCCAGTTGGAAAATGTCTTTGCATTTGGCATAGATCTTAATTTATAATAGTTTAAATTTACCTCCCATTAGCTCCAGAAGTGTCTACATACACATAAAATTCATTTGTAATATTGTATTTCTTCCAACTAACAAAGCTTGGTATACAAATGGATTTTTCAGGTCTTTTTGCTATGCAGGTTCTCACTGCTCACAGTTTAGAAATTACTGGATTAAATTCTTTCAGGAGGCTTCTGTAAAGAATCTACACTGATAATTTTTAAAGCACAAATTGCATTCATGTAAATTTAAGGAGAGCGTGTAAATTTAAGGAGAGCACAGAAGTATCTTTGAATAGAGTATCTTTGAAAGATTTCATTAAAGTTAGTTAGCCTGGCAAGCACAAGGTCCCTTTCGATCCCCGGTAACCACATAGAATGCTGGGCGTGGTGACTCACACCCATCAGCAATCAGTACCACACACCACAGTGCCGGATGTAGTGGCTCACGCCTGTCATCCCAGTGCTCGGGAGGCAGAGGCAGGAGAATTGCTGAGTTCCAGGCTTGCCTGGGCTCCATAGTGAGCTCAGGGCCACCCTCAACTACAAAGCGTGACCCTGTCTGAAAAAAAAAAAAAAAAACTTGAAAGAACAGAATCCAGAGCCAGGCATCTTATTTTCCCCCAAAATTGAAAGGTGTCTCATTAAATATGCTGGGAGATAAAAAAGAAGAAAAGTCGGTTGACCCTGAGGGTCCAAGCTTATGCCATTACAAGAGCCTTTGTATTTCTCACTGTTCAACTGCTATAGCAAATTACTTTTTGCTGGTTTTTTTCATATTTTAGCGAGGCTTAATACTTACTGTGTACATCTGAGTCACTCGAATTTATAGATGTTGCTGGAACTACAGTGTGCTGATGATGTAGTTATGGAGACCTCCATAGAGAGCCCTGAAATTTCTCAGAGTTTTCAAAAAATATATAAGTAATATTGAATGTGCACTGCACCCAATACTAAGTCCTAGTGGTGGCATTTGTCCAAGAGCTCAAGAGGCGCAGTGCTCGGTATGTTTTCAAACGTGACGCGTCCGTCCTGAAACACGCTGCCCTCTGGCCACGCCACGGTAGCAGTCACGCCGTAGCACACGTGCAGGGCCTCGGTCCTGCCGCTGCTCGCCCCTCCCTGACCTCCGTGGCGATTCTCTACAGGCGCCCTGACCTTGGCGGCTCCTGACGATTCCACGGGCGGCTGACATCTGAGAGAATCACTAGCTGTTGGCGGCAACACAGTAGCCAACAAGCAGGAGCATCCGAAGCCTCTGGCCAGCACGCTCTGGGGCAGCTTCCACAGCAGGAAAGCTCCTCAGAAGTCTGTTTTGACTACTTTTTCCTCCTGACTCGTAGGAAGTTTTTTCCCCCGAATGCCCACCTTTCTCTCCGCCTATGCGTCACCACATCAGATGAGTTTAAGAAAAATAACAGGCAGCAGTGGGATGACTGCAGGCATTGCTACCAGCCTTTGGCCACCTCGTTAGCTACATGACTGTGTGGCCCATTTTCTTACAACCTCTTCCACCCACACTATTTACTATTCCCTCCGGTGCTAGTTATCAAAACAAATCACCGCTGAACAAGGGGTGCCACCAAGACCAGCTGCGTGCTCTCTGCTGTCTTGACCCGAGGCGGCACTGCTGGCACTGCTGGCAGGGCACCTGTCACCGCTGCAGTCTGCTCCCTCCACAGCCCGTGGAACTGGTGCTTTTTGGAGGAGCGAGGCCTCCGCCCGCACGGCTTTATTCTGGTTCAGGCATGGTGCTCAGCCTGGCTGTAAACTTGGCTGCAGATCAAAACTCTGAGCCAGGCACGGTGCGTGTTGCTCCCTCGGGGTGGCCGAGAGAGACGGTCCTGGGTTTGGCGACAGCTGTAGGAACCAAAAGGCCCCTACTATCATACAGAGGAGGAAGAGCTTTTGGTAAAAAGTCATTGAGAAATGGTGCTGGCACCTCAGGTACAATTGATTTTTTGGTTGTTTTTAGAGGCAGAGGTCAAGTTCACAGCCTATGCCCCATGACTTCGGATAAGCCCAGGGAAATGTTTAAAGGAAAAAAGCTGTACCTGACACATGTAGGTCCTCGTGTGCACATCTCTGTAAGCCCATTGAGTTAGATTAATATTTCGTTTCAAAGCGCAATCGCCAGCCGAGTCCCAGAACCCTGGCAGCCTCACCAAAGATGCGCTTCAGGGATGGCAGGAAAGGGGTGATTGTAAGAAAATTTTAGATGGATGAAGAAAACTGCCTGCAGCCGCTGACGGAGTTCAGCTGCTATCCACGCCTCCTCTTAGCCTCAGCACGCTGGCAGTAACCACCCAGGGCAGCCGGTTAGTTGGCGATGCAGGTAGCGCCTCCAGCCGGCCCAGAGCTGCAGACTCTTCGGCAAAGCCAGCTCTAGGGGTTCAGACTCTCATCCTGGAGGACAGACAAGGGACCCTGTTTCCCCTGGGATACACCCAGCCGGCCCCACTGGGTGTTCGGAAATGGTTGAAGTGCCAGGAAGCTAAGCTCTCCTGACCGAAACAGCCCATCCCTAAACAAGTCTGCCCATCTTTATGTGAGACGGGCGTGGAATAGATTTCCTGAGTGTCTGGCTTTTCTTCCTTTTGACTTCCCTTCATGTTGCTGCTGGTTTCTTTTTATTTATTTATTTTTCTCTGCTATTTTTTTCCTCCTCATTAATTCTGTTCCAATCAGGTAGCAATGCGTTTTCCAGTGAACCTATTAAAAGAGTTTCTTTTCTCATCTGTTTAGAGAAAATGTAAGCCGTTTGAGGTCATTTTTTAAAAACAATGCCTCCTTTGCATATTTTTTAAGGTACATGACAATAACTTGCCTTGGATAGAATTTAGTCAAATTAGAAATTTCTTGGATTGCAAATACCAACCCTGCCAGCTCCCTTTTCTCCTCCTTTTTTGTTAAGGCAGAAGTTTTCAGCACTTTGGGTCATGCCCTGGGGGCCAGGCAGAAATGGTGGCCACGTGGGAGGCTGGTCACTGCATGCCGTCAGCAGCCCCGCCCACTGCAGCCCAGACACACTTTAGCAACACCTCTTTATCTTTTACATGTGGCCACAATGATCAGCTGCTGCCCAGGCCTTTGTAGGTGTGCTAGCCCAGAAAAAAAACAAACAAAAAAAAACTAGCTTTTTCAAAAAGGCAGCGCGCCTTGCCATTAGGATATCTGGTCTACCTACTGAAAAACACAGAAAGGTCAATGCCAGCAAAACAGTACTAATCCAAAATTGAGAGCTGAAGTCTCCCTGGAAGGGACAGAGACTGAGACGGAATTTAATGGGTTCCCTAAAGAATGTTTTAAAATGCATATGGCTCAATTCCATGTTAGTACAGCGGCAGTCAAAATAAACCGGACCTGTCAGGAACTGGCATTGAGAGAATATTATGAATAGACTTATTTTGTGAAGTTGTCACTTTACACACCCAGAAAAACCAACCAAGGGTAACCTTGGCTCCCCCGGCATTGATGTCAGTTAAATACCTCCTTTGAATGCCTTCAATTCAATTTGGCCAGTTATGTGAGTTTGTTGCTATTTCCCAGCTTTCTGGGAAAGAAATTAAAGACCGGAGCCATGCAGATGGTGCCGCTGTGCGGAAGGGCCCAAGGTAAAATGCTGGTAAAACCATCCCTGGCTAACTGCGAGCCCCGTGGGCTTCTCAATGAAGCCTTGTTACCTGCAAGTATTTGGAGCGTACAGCTTGGCACGAGCCTAGGGGGCAAGGGGAAGAGTCGTCCCTCTCTCCCGGAGCTGCGGTGCGCCACGCCCCGAGGTCACGTGAATGCTGCCCCCCCCCCCACCGCGCCGGTGCCACCCTGCAGGAAGTCCTCCCTCGGGGCACTGGTAATGTCAGAGTTTGTGCTTAAAAAGAAAAGACTGTCCAGCACGTTCTCCTCACTTTGGGCAGGCGGCCACTTTGCCAAGGGCGCCGAGACCATTGCTCCAAATCTGTGTGCAGTTAGAACAGAAACCAGACGCACGCCACCTGCAGGCTGACCCAGGTGTGGCGGTCACAAAGGTGTGGACCGCCAAGTAGTCCACACGGTATCCGTTTAACCCGCAGGGGACAGGAGCCTGCCAGGCCTGCGTTCCACACGCTGTGCCCACGGGCAGAGTCGGAAGGTAGGCAGGGTACCGCAGAGTGCAAAGATATTATGGATTCTGCGTCCCACGATACAGGGGGGGGAATAACCTATTTCATTTTATTTTTTTTTCCAGTTCTCTCAGGCCAGGCACACCACAGCCCTTTGAAACGATCTGTGTCCCTTACCCCACCCATGAATGTGCCAAACCAGCCTCTAGGACATGGATGGATGTCTCATGAGGACTTACGAGCTAGAGGACCCCAGTGCCTCCCCTCCGATCATGCCCCCCTGTCTCCACAAAGCAGTGTAGCCTCTTCAGGAAGTGGTGGGAGTGAACACTTAGAAGATCAGACCACTGCTCGTAACACATTCCAAGAAGAAGGTAGTGGTATGAAAGGTGAGTGCTACCGAGGGACCGTGCAGTCCCTCCCTTGGTGTGGAGTCGGAAGGGTAAACAGAGGAGATAGTCAGCAAGAGAGAGGAGGAGCCGCCCCCTCTCCCCAGGCCCGTGGGGTCGACCATCCCGGAGAGGCTGGCCCCAGAGGGAAGGGCCCGGCAGCCCTTCCAGCAGAGCAAAAGAGTCAACACCCTCCGCTTCATTTCCATCACACGGATCCTCAGAAAAGCGCATGATCCCTCTAGCTAGCGGGACGGGGTCACCCACCCCTAACCCTGCTGAGCGCTCCAGCCTCCGGCCCACCGCTGGGGCCGGATCCCTGTCACTCATTCAGAAAAACAAACCCTGGAGCTGAGTTTTCTTTTCAGTGCAGAATGGCAGCCCTTCCTTTCTCTTCCCCTTTGTCCGCGATATCCAAGGAAGCGCATCCTCCCTCTCCTCCGCCTGGGCCATGGAGACACACGCAGAGGCCCAGCAGTGTCCTCGGTCTAATGATGGATTTGTACACAGGTGATACAGCCCTTCCGTGGGGCCTAAGCCAAGGCTCCTGGAAACGTCCTCTCCTCTAAAGGTTTCATCAGGAGATACAGATTTGCGAATGACCATGCGGGAAGAGGGTTTGGTGCGTTCTATACTTTCAGCCTCCAGTTTAAGGCTGTAAGTCCTTCGGGCGAGACAGACAGGTAGCAGTAGACAATGGGGAGGCGGGAGCCAGGCCGGCCTCGGGGACCTGCCGAGGGGACAGCCTTGTGCCAGACGAGCAGCGCCCTGGGGTTTGCTGCTCTGATCCTCCCCGACATGAGGGCTGTGCCCGGTGCCCTGCCACCTGGTACCACAGTTGAGAACCACGGCCCTCGGATCCGGGTCCGCCCCACGCGCACACCCCCTCCACGGCGGCCCCTGTGTCGAGCGGCGGGAGGAATGACACGCGGCTCGACATTCCCTCTGAGGCAGATGGGTCTTCGCAGGTGTGCGACGGGCAGCAGGTGCAGGGCATCATTCGGGCACGAAGGCGATGCCTGCCATCTTTCTTCTTTGCCGTTTCCAGACACGGCACTAAAGGATGATCTGTGCTCTGAGGTTTCCGGCAGCCGAGCCCCAGCTCACAGGGAGTAGGGAGGCTCGGCCATGCTCTCGGGAGGCCTGGCTTGGCATGCATCTCTGAGCCCGGGAGGCCCGAGGGAACCTCCAGCCAGCCTCCCTGCAGGTGAAGTTGGCATCCCGATGGCCTGTGTCTGAGACAGCAGAGCTGAGGTTCTAACAGGTACCTGGTTCTAACAGGCCCCGGCCCTTAGCCCTCCTGGGGAAGGCTGCCTGGCATCTGGATATTTACTTTCTTTCTTTTCTTTTTATTTTGTTTGAGGCCCTCTGTCTGCCTCTCATACATTCAACCAAACTAGGTAAAGATATCTTTGTTGTGAGGAGGCATTTCGAGGTAAGAAATGAATAATGATAATATAGTCTCCCAAGAGAACAAATGAGAGTAACCGAATAAACATTGAATTCCTGTTTTAGGATTAAAGCCAAAATTTGCCAAAGTTCAAGGAATATCGCACAGGTACTCTTATTTGATTCCTTTGTATGAACTGGTGAGAAATGTCTTCTCAGAGTTTATTCAGTCAGAAAATGACACCTAAAAACTGACATATCTAAGACTTTCTTCAGAGGCCCACAGGTCACAAACTGGGCTATTTGATGCCCCAACAAACGACCTCTTTCCATGTTTCTGCTTTTTTTTTTTTTTGACCTATTGAAATATCCTTCTTCCAAAGAATAGATTAGAATCCAAAGTATAAAATCACTAGCAAGTTAAATGGCAAAAGAAAAAAAAATTGAAGGAATATTCTAGATGGTGAAAGATTCTACTTCATGGAAAAGTATATTTGCAGTTAAGTTGACCAGTCGTGGGAATGTCCACATCCAGTCTTCTGGAGTGTCACGGGCCCAGCCCTGCCGTGACACGTCCTCTACTAAGGACACTTCTTCATCAAAGATTGTTCAGTGTGGCGCTCTAGGAGCACCTCCAAGCAGTAGCCCTGACCACATCCCTCTCCGAGGCTGGTCATCTGAGCTCCTGGTCTAAGACCAGATGCTAGGTTAGATTTCCAAATTAATTCGCACTCTTTTAAAAGAAATCAACCATGGCAATGGTATGAAGTGCTGCTAAAGCAAGCAGGTCTTCCTCTCGGAGTCCACTGTGCCCTTCCCTTCAGCCCTCCAGCGGGAAAAGGGTCCACACGTCAGGACGCCATCTTTGGACTGCTCAGTTATATGAACAAGAAGTCTGTAGTAGATTGTGAAAGAATTTCCAAACCTTCAGGAAAGGCATGTTGCGCAGATAGTGTCTCTTGGGGAAAGAAAAGAAAATCACAGCATTGCGCTTGGTTCGGTGTGAATTCGTCTTTCTAACCAGCAGGTGCGCATACCTCGCTGCAGCAGTACCTTTATCCTTCCTTTCCTTTCCAGCAACACAGACTAACAAGGTCTGGCCACAGTCACCCTTGGGAATGCGCCTCTTAGGTCCAGAATGGGGAGTGAGCAACTTTTGCTCTTTATTTCTCACGCGTGTTGACTTAGCCCTCTTTTCTTCTTGATGTCGGCACCGAGTTCTGTCCCAGGTAGACCAGCTCCTGTTGTCCTCTGCCTGCATTGCTGCCTTTTCCCTCTTATACCAAAAACCTAGCCCGATGGTTTAAGTTGGCTCCAAGTTTGGACAGAGTGCCACTTCCACCTGCAGCGGGCTTAGGCACAACCTCTAGCTAAAGGGAAAATGGGATCGAATACCCAGCTTGAAACGAACCCGAGGGGCGAGCTGGAACAGGAAGTTTCCCCCGTCCCGCTCCCCGAGGAGGCTCCCCGAGGAGGCTCGTGGTTGTACACATTTGGATTAAACAGGATGGTGGTGGTTTCTAAATCCAGTTCCTTCCAAAGCTTTCTCTGTGACCTATCCCGGGGAGAGACTCTGAGTTGGCACTCAGTTACGATGCCCCATGCTTCCTGGGCAGCACACAAGTAGAGTGTGCTCTCTTTTCTGTGCTCTGAGAGAGTCGGGTGGAGGGGCGGAGGCTGCCCTCAGTCCTCAGAGGGCAGAGCAGCCAGTCGGTGGGAGACACCTGTTTGCCTCCCGTCAACAGCTCATCCTTGAGGACATGATCAACCCCTCTGGAGACTTAGCACAAAGCCAGGGCTGTCGAGGACGGATGTGGCAGAGATCCAGGAGGACCCCCAGGTTCTCGGTCCGACGGGTGCTGTCCTGAGCGCCTCACAGAGGGCCCTGGACGAGCGGGCCCCGGGGCTTCATTCTTCCGTGAGCGGCCAGCGGCGTCTGACGCGGGGGCGCTGGGAAGCCCGGCTGGCTGCCTTAGAGACTTGCCCTGGTTTGGGGCTGGCACTGCAAAGGGTCCCGAGTCAAGGGCGGTGCCTAGCGGAGTCTCGGGGCGTGGCCAGCATGAGGAAAAGACGTGCAGCGTGGGGGGAACAGCGCTGCGGAAGCGTGAGGGGGAACAGGGACTAGCCAGGGACGTCCTGTCTGTCTTCCGTCCTGCACGGACCGCAGCACTTTCTGCGGCAGAATCGGCTGGATTTGCAGAGAGAGAGGGATCCCGGAACGGCGGGAGGTACCAGGGGGACAAGGGGAGGGGACTCCGGATTCGGAGGCCAGTTGGCCGAAGGTTTTTCAAGTCATTAGAGAGGAAAAGGAAGTTGGACCCGGGCAAGCGGCGGCAGCGGTGGAGATGACGAGTGTGGTGCAGGGTCTGCGGGGAGATGGCGGACGGACACGGAGGCGAGGAGGAGTGGGGGTGCCTGGGGTGACGCCCAGGTTTCTCCCAAGACATCTAGAGGGCCCTTGACGTCACCTCACAGCGAACAGCAAAAGATCCACGAGAGGAGAGACAGGTGCTGAGGGCAGCTCGGGGAATGGGGGCCCGTGGGTCACCCCAATGGGGGGTGTGGGAGCCCCCCCGTGCTCCCCACAGACACGTGGTCCTCCGTGTTCGGGGTACAACTAGTGCTGGGCGTACGGCGTGCCATTGTGTCAGCACAAAAATACAGTGGGGGCCGAGACTGATGTCTTATTTGCGTAGAGATAGGACAAGCAGAAAAGCGGGAGCTCGCTTCCTACACCCTCGCCAGACACATAACAGTTAAGGATGGTGGAGAATATCTGTGGTTGGCCTTTTCTAAGGAATCTTTCTTAAACGAGAAACTTAAACTTTCTCCCTAGCAAAAAAAAATAAGTGATCTACTCTGACACAGCCAGTTTGAGGTTTGGAGCTGTTTTTGAAAGACCTTTAATCCTCTGCTTCTCTTGGAATGAGACCAGAAAATTATTGAGAGGTGAGATCCTCTTTAAGAAAGGAGACCTGTCAGAGCCCGTGGAGAGGTTCTGAACACTGCGTCGCGCGGGGTCGTAAAGAGCCGAGTGACGCAGTGGGAGGGACACAGCTCTGAGTGGCCGGGACGCTTTTCCGCGTGGCTGTCATCGAAACTAGTCATTGTTTCCTGCCTGTGGACTTCCCAGGCGCTGTCTGGAATTCATTTCCGTTGAACACAACCGCTGCATTTCCTTTATTCCCAAGCGCCCACATGTGACCTGAACGCGTGGGTCCTGACCGCGCAGGGGGAGCTGTGCTCGCTGGTGCCTCCGAAAGGCAAGTCCCTGGGGATTCCCCCGGCTCCGAAGGGCCTGGGACCATCTCGAGGGTCTTTGGGGAGTGCTGGCGCACAGGGTAGTTTCCGGTACGGGGCACACCCAGTGCTAATGATGCAGAGCAGCTGGTGGAAGGGCTTGCGGGTGCCGTGGTGAATGGGAAAGGCAGAGAGACATTTGCTCCCCGGTTGGCATCGTAAAGCTCAGCGTGGACATTTCTCCCACAGTAGCCCAGCTCTGTGCCTTCCAAGATCCACCTATGTCCCCTCGAGCTCAGCAAACCTCCCGGAGCCCACACAGACCGTCCCGGGGTCACCGGGTGGGGAGCTCCCAGCCCCAAAGCACCCCAGAGCGCACTTCGTCCGGGGCTGGGGCAGCATCCGGCTGTTCCTTTGCTCCGCGCCAGCGCAGCTTCGGCAGTCTTGGTGGTGTCTCTGAAGGTCTGTGCCTCGTTCCGCGTCGCTTGGCTCATCGCGCACCCGCACACCAGGGCTGCGGTCCCGTCCTGCGGCGTCTGCGGGAGTGCGAGCTGACCGTCCGTCCGCAGCCCCCAGGGCCCTCTCGGGGGAGCCAGCCGTCTCCTTCCCTTGCCGAGATGCCCCCCCTCCGCTCTCTATGCCACCCCCCTCCGAGCCACGTCTGTCACCCTCCCTTCCCTCTTTCTCCCGGGTCGTCTTGTCTGCGCTCGGCTGCCACGCGTGTCGCGGGCCTGTCTGGTGTTTGCAGCAGGCGGAAACGACCCCCGCGTCTCGGCAGAGCCCAGCCTGTGCGTGAGCCGTTGGACGTGGCCCAGCACAGTTGAGAACATGACCCCGTGGTTAGAAACCAGTGGTAAATGTGGAACACGCACAACATAATGGAGCACATGTTACCAAAAATGGTCGTAAGGGGGCAAACCAAAGTGAACCGCAGTGGGGTCCCGACCGGGGCACGGGGACCTGTGTCACGTGCACGGAGACAGTGGTGCTGCCACCTACGGACCTGCCTGCTCACCTTTCTTCCTACCCCTCCCCGTAAGGCCTGCCATCCCCAGGCCCCACCTCGGCACGCTCCTCGTCTCGCTTTGGTGTATCTCGCTTGAGCAGTGTAACCTCCTTCCACGGCTAAAACAGCCACGGTGCGTTATTGACCGGGCAAGTTGTTCTCCAGCTCGGACTCCCTTCCAGAGCTTGGACAGCTGACCTCCGCCCTGGAGTGCCCCGCGGCAGTGGCGAGGGATCGGAACAGGTCACCCTGCCGGTGCCCCGCGGGACCAGACCTGAGCCCAGGAAGCCGTCCCTTGGTCTCTCACAACTGCTCTTCCCTGACCACCCAGTATCATCGTGTTACTCTCTTTCGCCTCCGTTCCCCTCGCAGCCGTAAGCTCGTGTCCTGGCCCCTCGCTGAGTTCTGACCCAGCTTCTCCACCGACAGCCTCCGTCTTTTCCCTCACTCGACCGATTCTGCTTCTGCTCGCTTCCCAGAACCTTCTCATCACTCACAAGGTGGCTTCTGCTGTGTCACCTGACTGTCTCGTGTCTCGGCCCTCTGACGCCCCTGCCTGGGCATCCCGGGTCTCCGGCTGCCCTCCACCGTTCCCCAGGGCCCTGGGCTCTGCGCTTTCTCCCCACCCGCTGCCTCCAGAGATGGCTCCCAGGTTGCTGCTACGCCAGCGGCCGGTTGGAGGAAGTTGTTCCTCTCTCCTGACGACAGCTCCGAGTGCTTGTTTTTCTCCACACCCTGGAACGCTGGGTCCACTCAGCTCCTGCGCCGCGGTCACTTCCCTTTATGAGCTGTGAGCCAGCCCCGTTCGCTGGGTTCAAAGCTCCCTGCAAGAACATGTCTTCCCCACGCCCGCCCCCCACAGAAGGCGCCCGTCACTCGCGAGGAGCTCAGCCTGGCTGGTGCCAAACAGCTTCCTCTGACTCCCACGTCGTGAGAGTCACTTCCAGCTCTGGGACCCCCGCTAGTATATTCGGCTAAATATCTGCCAGAGGAAGGCGTCTTGGACATAGCATAGCTTCGTTTGCCTCCTCCCCCACCCCCGTTTGCCTCCACAGACTGGGGGAGGGGCTCTGAGGCTGCTGATCGCCACCCCAGCAGGATGGCAGGCCGGCTGGCAGGCCGCGGGGAGGGACCTGCGCTCTCCAAGCTCATCCCTGGCGCCGTCCTGGAAAACCTAGCACCCGAGTCTGCCCTCTGGCTTGAGGAAGCGCTGTAGTCACGGCTCGGGGTGCTCTGGTTTGCTTCCATTTTGACGGATTTGGCCTCCGTCTCTGATCAGGGAAGAGCCTCCCCACCCAGCCGGGCAGAGGCTGGCAGGCTTCATTCCCGAAAGCCGAGCTTTCCCTGCTGCGTCCTTCGGTGCGGTGGTGGCAGAGAGAGCCTGGGCAAGGGGCCTGAGCCGGGCTCTGCCACGACCTGCTCGCCTTGGGAAAGGGGGGCCAGGGGCGCTCACGGCTCTGGGGCGGGAGCAGGGGGAGGCCCGCCGCCTACTGAGTGGGGCTGCGTGGAGCCCTGCCCTGGGCCTGCTCCCAGTGAGCCGGGAGCCTCTGCGGCTGTCCAGAGAGCCCCTCCGGAGGGAGCCGTGCCAGCGGACGGTGGCCTGCCACCCTGAGAACTGTCCCTCACCCCCCAACTCGGGGCGCCCTCTTGTCACCTTGGATCAGAAAGCGCCCCTTTGCCATGAGCCACAGGGACTCGGTGGAAATGGCGTCCGCCGGCTGGCCCTTGCTGTCTGCGGAGCGCGGTGGCCTCGTGTGACGTGCACGTGTGAGCCTGGGCTGCCCAGACGGCCTCGGAGTCTTACTGCATTTTCTGGGACTTTTCAAGGATGTGAATAGCACGCGTGAAGCCTGGTGACAGAGCGGTGACGCGCAAGGGGCCAGGAAGCTGGAGCTGTGGTGAGGTTCCCTTCCTTAGCGGTCTTTCAACAGAAACGCACATGCGGTGGAGAGTACGTCCGGTGAGGAAAGCCCCAGGCCATCGCGGAAGGGAAAGCAGCGGGCTCTGGCGCTGCTGTGTCACAGGCTGTTGACCAGTGGCATCTGAGTTGTGAGTGTGTGAGGGCACGGTCCGGTGCGCCTGGGAAGCCTGGTGTGTTTGTGGCTGATGATGGTCCCACGGGGACTCTCTTTTGTCACAGTAGATCGAAGGGCTTCCGGGCACAAAATGAAGTGATTTCTAGCCCAAGATCACTGAGTCTGTTCTTCAAATGCACCAGGTGGCTCATTGTAATTGTCCGGGAATTCCCCTCTGTGGTCCTTCACGAAGAACCCAGCAGGCCACGCCCCCTGCTGTATCTTGGCATCAGCTCAGCCCCTGACCCGGAGGCAGAGCCTGATTTCAGAGGTGGCCGGGTATCTTTCTCCTCTACACCGAGAAATCAGGAGGTTCTCTGTTTTCAAACGTGTGTGGTTTGTCAGTGTCTCAGAATAAAACACTGAGCAGTCAGGAGTGCGGAATCTTGCCATCAGCCCGCCTAGTAGTGAACGGATAATGCTTTGTGGAAAACGCACATAACACTGACACACTGACCTAACATCGCAAGGTGCCTTTTGCAGTCTGGCTCTCTTTGGTCCTTTTTGAATGAAAGTTGATGCCAAGTAGGAAAGGACAGGCTGGGCGGACCCGTTCTAGACTGTATTGCACCCCCAAATTCTCCTGTGACCGAGGCTTTAAAACAGAGTTTGCCATCTCTAAATAATCCAGAAGTATAGGATGATTCTGGATGTTTTTCATTGATTCTATAAATTCTAAAATGCTGACTTAAAAGATTATGGCCAAAGGCTGTTTTGTTTGTACAAAGCAAGGTAATAATTCTGTGGATATTTGAATACACTTAACTTTCTTAACTCTAGAATCTTAAGGTTTATTTCGGGTGTGCTTTGGAATTTTCATTATCCCTTGGCTTGGCCAGTCTTTGGACCTTTCAAGTGTGCTATGCTTTTGGTTGACTTTCTAGGAAAATGTCACAGATCCATCAGATACATGCTGTAGCTTGGAGAAATGATCAGACAGACGCCCCACAAAGGTGCTAGTACTGGGATCCAGGGTTCCTTTAACCCGCTAGGATCTAGCAAGGCAGAATTAAGTTCAGGCTAGGAGTTCTGATCACTCCTTTTATGGGGTACAGCTGTTCCCTGGCTTTCTTGTCTCTGCGGAAGTGGCCAGAAGGGCAAGCGGCGGACTGCCTCACACCCACCACCATCCTGAGACTTAGACTCACCACCTCTAGTGTAACCTCTAAGTCAGCTCCTTCCAAGGAAGTGATCCTGCCGAGCTTTTTCTGGTCATGCGCTTCTTTGAGCTTCTTACAGAAGCAATGGGTGAACTCACCCAGCAGACTCCACAAGCTCATGGAGCCCGAGTAACAACCCCTGGTCTGAGGAAGAATGAAGGAGCCCACCTTTGAGGTCAGGGTCGTCCTTTACTGCCAAAGTTAAACAAATAGTAACATAAAAATTTTGTTCTCTCTTCCTTTCCTCTGAACATCACCCCCTCCCCTCCTTGCTCTCGGTTCCTCTGTCTGTCTGTCTTTCCTGCCCCTCTTGTGGCTACGTCCCGTTCCCTCCATTCCTCTTCCGTCCCCGTTCTCGCACCCCTTGCACCCAGATGTTCCGGCCTGGCTGAAGAGCCTACGCCTGCACAAGTACGCCGGGCTCTTTTCCCAGATGACCTACGAGGAGATGATGGCCCTCACCGAATGCCAGCTGGAGGCCCAGGTGCGTCCGTGTGGCCCACGCAGCCCTTCCGGCCCACCTGGTTCCAGGGAGAGGCTGGGACCCTGCCCGCGGGTCTGACAGGAGACGGAGGCCGTCCAGGTGACCCTGGGGAAGAGGCGGGGGCAGCGAGCATTAGGACGAGATCGAATCTGAGCACGCTCCATGTCCCAGAGGTGTCTGGGTCCTCCCGGGCGAAGCGACGCTGAGCTCACAGCCTGCACCACCCACCCCAGGTCTTGCTTAAGTAGGGACCATCCCGCTGTCTGCTGTCCAGTTGGGTCACTTATCGGTTAACTTCTAGCCAGACTGATCCTGGAGGTGACGCCTCAGACACGCCTTACGGCTTTGCCCACGCTACTTCCAGAGCTGAGACTGGAGTTGATTAAGATATTTTTCTTCTCGCCACCTTGAATAGCCTGAGCTAACAATGAAGAGTGAGATTCCCCAGATCTCAGACTTCCCTTCCCTTCTGCGTGCCATGAAAGGACAAAGTCCCTTCTCCCTCCCGAAGCACCTTTCCCCGGTGGGATGTTGAAGGCCAGGCCTACAAGCCCCAAGGTCACGCAGGTCTTTTGCCATGCTGAGCTCAGGTCAACAGAGCTGACCATCATCCCAGTTTCCCTTGTTTAAAATGTTATTTGGATGTGTCCAGTTGACCTCAGTTTCCTTGGAGCAGTGATTTTTAAAGAACTGGTGGTCAGCACGGGCTCTATTTCCCCCATAGAAGGGGCGCGTGTACCACCGGGGTGTGGCCGTCCTGACGCCTCTTCCCCTGTCGGAGCTCTGGCTTCTCCTCGCTGATTCAGTACCTCGTTTAACCTCTGCGGGCCTGGCTGAAAACCAGCCGAGAGCCAGACAGAGCCAAAGTCACCGCGCGTTCCCAGAGAGTGGAAGGCCCTCATCGCAACTTCCTACCATTTCTGCCACTGCCTTTTGGGTGTCAGTCACTTCTTGAGATCTCAGGGATTGATAAGAAGCGTTTGTGTTTGGGTCAAGTTTCGGGAAAAAAAAACCTAAGTCATCAGTTCAACTTGAGAAGAAGAAATAGGCCCACGGAGGGCAAAGCCAGAGGCCGGCACCACCTCTTCAGAGCAGGTCATACACCTGAACCCAAAGTGAAAATGCAGCAGAGTCCCATCTTAGAGAGTGGGCTCATTCCTTGCTTGGGGCTTAGTTATTCTAATTAAAGGAGGTGCTCCTGTTCCCACCCTTCTATCTAAACATCCTACGCAGCAGTGGCACAAGGTCCCCAGAAGGTTGTATTTAGAAGCCTGAGTAGAACCTTCCTGTAGGGAATCTGTGGTACCTGCCGTCCACCAAGCTCTAAAGCACCCTTGAGATAAGACCCACAGCTCTCAACTGTTGACATCTAACAGTAACCTGAACCAGGGAGTGAATTTGGGGCTGAGGCAATTTTCTATTCTGGTTTTCCGTATGGTGGAGACGAAAGAGAGTTGTTAAACTAAGAGAACTTGCTTGACTTACGACACCACATAGACCCTGTCATGGGCGTCACACTCCTGAAGACATGTCCTGAGGACCAAGCAGGGCTGGAACAATGGAGGCTGAGGGAGAGCCTGGGCGACCCCAGATTCTCTCAGGAGCCTGACGTTATTTCACGCTGGGGTCGCTGTCCCAAGAGTCACAGGCAGAAGACACGGGCAGACCTTTAGCCAGATGGAGCGAGAATTTAGCAAGAAGTTTGTACGGTGGGTACCAGAGAGAGATGCGTACTGGCCGGCCGGCCAGTGCAGCAGCAGCGGTGGCACAGAGGACACACAAAGTCCCGAGTAGCCGCCGAGAGGCTCGCTGAGCTGGTTCTTGAAAGAATCTTTGGAAACATAACTCGTGTTTAATTACAGAACGTTACCAAAGGCGCAAGACACAAAATCGTCATCAGTATTCAGAAGCTCAAAGAAAGACAAAACCTCCTGAAGTCCCTGGAAAGGGTAAGTTGTTGGCGGGTGAGTGTGACATTTAGACCCGCTCCGTGGGAACGTGGCCACGGAGAATTCCCAAGGGGAGGGTCGTTCGCAGGCTGTTAGAGACGGTGTGGCTCACGGAGAAAACAGGAAGTGATCTGGAAGTGAGCTTTCCTGGCTCTCCATGCTGCTTTAGCTCCTGACACTGAAATGTACCGATCGCCCAGGTGCAGGCTGCCCGTGACCAGCCACCCTAGACCTCTGATGAGTCAGGCGCCCCCTTAGGTGCCCACTGGCAAGGAGCCAAGAAGGGGGATTAAACATGACATGAAAAGAAAGATCAGGTCAGGGCGCTGCAAGGGTACCTCCCTCCTTCTCTCCCCCCAGAGGGTCTGCTTTTGAAAACAGCCACCCTGTCTGGGTGGCAGAAACCAACAGGTGTACCCCAAGTTCCCCAGAGCGGGCAGAAGCACTGGGCAGACAGAGCCAACGATGTGGAGAGTAACTACAGACTAACTCAACAAGAGCGAGTCCCCGTGCCTTGCAAAGGGACTGTCCCCAAACTGTCAATAAGCTGCTGGCTTTTTTTTTTTTTTTTGAGACAGGGGTCTCACTTTGTAGTTGAGGCTGGCCCTCAGCTCACTATGTAGCCCAGGCAAGCCTCGAACTTAGCAGTCCTCCTGTCTGCCTCCCGCGTGCTGGGATTACAGGCGTGAGCCACCATGCCCGGCACTGTGGTATGTGGTATTAATTGCTGGTGGGCGTGAGTTACCACGCCCAGCATTGTATGTGGTTTCTGGGGATTGAACTCTGGACCTTGTGCTTGTGAGGCAGGTGCTGGAACCGCTGAGCTAAATCTCCGGTCCACTGCTGGCTTTTTATTTAGGACTCTGTGACTGGGGCCGGGGATTTAGCTCAAGCGGAACTGGGCCTGCTTAGGACTTGGTGATTGTACAAGTTCATGTGAGGCCCAAAGGAGGGCTGAGCCCTGTCCCCCTGTCCCCGGCCCTGGTGGGGGCGGGGGAATCTACAGGTGTTCGCAGCCTGAGTGGGCTGACCTCTCCTTACTAACCCAGGCAGCTTTAGGAGGGAGCAGAATGCAGGCTCAGGGAGGTGAGGTACGTTTAGTGAACACATCTTAGTGAAACGGAGTCTTAACGTATTCACAACAGGGTGTGTAATTTCATAAGCACTCTGTAAAGTTCTATTTAGTGTGTAGCCTGTAACTGTTACAATCAGAGACAATTTCTTTTCGAACCAATGGGTGGAGGGAGGTGCAGGACACCGCAGGCCCCGCGAGCTCTCCAGAGGAGCCTGACGTCTGTTCCTCACAGCCAAGCAGCTCGGCTCACGGGTCGTTGTCATTGTTAATCTAAGAAGCTGTTCCGCTCGGGGGCTCCATCCCAGAGGCTACTGCATCCCCTTGTCTGTTAAAAGTGACAGAAAACATTCTGCATGAGGAGCAAGTGGCTGAGTCTCGGTGGAGAATGCGTTTCCTGTCCTGACTTTGGTGCAGCCTCAAGGATTACCCATGCCCCCCGTCAGTGCACCCGCCCGAGACAGGGTCCCCTGCAGCCACGGCCTCCATCAGGCTAGAGCCAGGCAGCACGGGTGGTGTGAGGTACCACGGCATGCCAGCTGGCCTGTGCTAAGTTGGTCTGTGTCCCAGTCACACCTAGAATAATACTGACTCCTCAAAAATACTTCCTTCCCAGTTCCTGGCAAGGAGAGAGAAGAGGCCCAGTGTGTGGCCCGGAGGAAAGGGCCTGGGAGTTTGTTCACTGCGTTCCTCGAGACAGGACCTGCGGCCTATTTGGCGGCCGGATTGGTCGAACCCCGCCCCTCCCCCGTGTGAGGGAGGAGTTCAGTCCCCTGTCCCCATGCGGGCACAGTGCTGGAATGACCAGGCACTGGCAGACAGCATGTGGCGGACGATGCCATGGGAAACGCTGTGGTCACGGCTTCGTGTACCTCTAGCGTCCTTATGTCCCAGAGAACCGGACTTCTAAGGAGATGGCCAGGCCCCGCCCAGGCTGGTTCGTAGTCGGTGGGAGTGTGGACGGCCCCCCAGCTCCCCGTGGGGTTCTGAGCCCTTGCCGAGCGGCTGCTCCCCACCTGCGGGACCCGGCTCTGTGGCTCCCACAGTGGGCTGTGCCTGGGAACAGGTTGGTAGCTCATGATGTCAGGGTGCGGCGTGAGCCGTGTTGCCACGGAGCCACCCAGGGAGTCTCGGGGTGAAGGAGACAGCCCTGCAGAGCGGGGGGACAGTGTTAGGGGCAGGAGTGTGGCGCGTTGTGACAGCCTGGGAGAAAACAGGCCGCAGGCTGGAGACAGGCGAGAGAGAGCGTTAGCAGGCGTCGGGGCTCGTCAGGAAGCGTGGTCTTGGGTGGCTGACGTCGGGGGACAGAAACACAGGGGGGTTGCTGGTGTGGGAAAGGGGGTGTTGGTTTGATGGGTGGGACCCGAGCGCTGTGGGACACCCCGGGGAGTGGCGGTTGGTGGCCCGAGGAGCGAGTCTGGAGTCCAGGCCACAGCGGGGTCTGAGGGGCCCACTCTCGGGCCCGCTGGAGCTGGCGGTGCAGGCTCCTGAGGGGCCCCCGGGGCTCAGGAGCACCTGGTGACGCCGGCTGTGCGAGACCCCCAGGGGCTCGGAGAGACCCCGGCGGTGTGGGCGTGCCACACACGTGCTGCTGCTGCCTGGGTCGTCACGGCCACCATGATGGAGGGTTTCAGGAGAAAGGAGGGGACAGAGACCATGAAGCGGGGACGTCTGGGAGGAGGGCCGGGCTGGTGCAGCTGTTGGCTAGGAACGGAGGCCGGACGGTTAGCGGCAGAGGGCCTCCCGCACGTGTGGCCTTTGTGCCCCGTCCTTGCTTTTCCCTCTGCTGACAGCGTGAGGTAGGCACAGCACACACGCACCTGCTTCTGCCCACTTCCGGTGAGGGGGCGGAGTGCTTTTCCGGAAGCCAGAGCCGCCTCCCCTGAGGCGTCTAGCCCTCACCCCTGAGGACAGATCTGAGCCCCTGGTCCACCCGCTGCTCCCGAGAAACCCCAGTGGAACAGCGAGTATCCCCAGTCGACCAAGCCTGACACCAGCAAGTGCCTCCGGTGCTTTTCAAAGCTGGACACAACCTGTGCGTGTGGGTGAGGCGTCCTCATGCAGGCGGGGCAGAGGAGTGCTCCGCAGCCGTGGGCCCCGCCCCGTCCTTCCCGCCCCGTGCTGTTTGTCACTGCTCCCCTCTCCCCGAATTCCTCACACAGCAGCAGGCGCCGGCCGCTCCGTCCCAGGGTTCCCGACCCGGCACCAGCCCTCCCTGGAGGCCCGGGTGGGGTCAGACCTCAGGGTGACAAAGACAACTGACTGTGTCTCCCGGAAAGAGCCGCCCCTGGCTGAGGGCCGAGTGTGGCAGCTGCGGGGAGAGGACAGATTTAAGTCACCGTAGATGGGAAGGAGGCGGCCTGGGACATGTCAGACACGCGCGGGGACACTTTGCCGGAAGCCGTCTTGTCAGATGCCTGTTCCTCGTCACGACGCTGAAGCAGCCTTCCCCAGGCCCAGAGCCAGGCGGGCGGGCCGTCCTCCCTGTCCCGGTGCCCGCTGTGCGCACCACACTCCCGTTACCTGCTTTCACACCAGCCCCGGGCTGGCGCGTTAGCGACCCGCCGGCCAGCTTCCTGTCGCCTCTGTGTGTGTGTGTGTGTGTGTGTGTGTGTGTGTGTGTGTGTGTGTGTGTGAGAGAGAGAGAGAGAGAGAGAGAGAGAGAGAGAGAGAGAGAGAGAGAGACACGCAGGGTGTGTTTCTGTGGTAACCCCAGTGTTTTCTAGAGACAGTTTTCTAGAGACGTCTGTAGAGAAAAACTAAAGCAGAACTCAGCCTGGCTTCTGGGAAGCGAGATTTCCCAGCAAGCGTCCAGCATTATTTATTGTGGTTGTGGCTGCGCTTCTGTCTGTGGCTCCCCACTGTGGGCTTAGCGTCACCGTGAACTACCCAGCCCCCCCCCCCTGCACTGGGGCGGGAGCGGGGAGGGCCGGGGCCAGCGGACCACCTCAGACACGCGTGTGCTCGAAGGGACGCTGGCCGGGGACGCACGTGACCCCAGCTCTGCCGCCTCGGCTCCCCGGCCCTCCTCCTCAGACCCGAGCTCCAGGGCCTGGCACCAGATGGCCCAAGTGGGGGACCCAGGGTCCCCGGGTGGTGCACAGGTGGGTCAGGAGACGGGCAGGGCTGTCTGGCACAGCTGAGCCAAGCGGCTCCTGCCTCTTCCATGCCACTGTATTTGGCAGGAGGGAAGTAGACTCTCTACTGCCCTCTTCCAGAAGACAAATGAGAGCCAGGAGCAGTGGTGCAGACCTGTAATCCTAGTACTCAGGTGGCTGAGGCAGGAGGATATGGAGGGTGATTTATGCAATATCTTTTACTGAACTAACTCTGAGTATACTGCATATAATTATAGATTCTATTACAATATA
The DNA here is from genome assembly GCA_004025085.1 of Thryonomys swinderianus. Taxonomy (NCBI): domain Eukaryota; kingdom Metazoa; phylum Chordata; class Mammalia; order Rodentia; family Thryonomyidae; genus Thryonomys; species Thryonomys swinderianus. The sequence goes on from PVIC010001567.1 coordinate 59,237, forward strand.
CCTGAAATGTATTTCCCTCCCAGATCCTCCCTTTAAAACTGTTCCCTGCTAAAACTCTGCCTAGTTTCCCAGTCTCTTTTAGAATAAATTCTAACATCCGTGTTTTGGAGATTCAGCTGCAAGACCTGTGCCCGAGGCCCTGCCCCACGGAGCGTCTTCACTGGGCCTCAGTCCACAACCTGTGACCTCCCACACTAGGGTCATGTGACTATCTGCCCCGCCTCCGCTCTCCCTGGTAGGGTGTGAATATCCGAGGGGACTCTAGGGGGCGCACTCATCACGGCCCCGCTCCAGCACCCTGCATTTAACCAGCACGCTGGGAAGCTGAGCCAGGTGGATTGCCACCTCTAGCAGTGGGGTTCTCAGCTGAGATTTGCATAGTGCAAAACCGCGATCTCCCAACTTTTCACTGGGCTGAGGTTACAGGGTTGCGTTGCTGCTTTTCCAAAGAGCTCCCTGACCGCGACGGCCCAGTGACCGCGGCGGCCCAGCGCAGGACGGGGAGCCCGCCGAGCGCTTCTCGCAGCCCGCGCCTCACAGTCTCCTCCTCTCCCCCCAGGACATCATCGAGGGCGGCAGCCTGCGCGCCCCACTGCAGGAGCTGCACCAGATGATCCTGACCCCCATCAAGGCCTACAGCCCCCCGAGCGCCACCCCCGACACCTGCCGCCGGGAGCCCGCGCTGCTGGGCCCTGAGAGCCCGAGCCCAGATGGCAAGGACACGGCGGCCGGCGTGGCCAGGAGCGCCTCGGCCAGTGCCACCCCCGGGGCCCAGGGCGGGCTGCAGCCACATCAGCTGAGCAGCTGTGACGGGGAGCTGGCCGTGGCACCCCTGCCGGAGGGCGACCTTCCGGGGCAGTTCACACGCGTCATGGGGAAAGGTGGGTGTTCTGGGCACCAGTCCGCGCGCCGGCTCCGCTCCTTCCCTGACCGAGCTGCAGCCTCCCGAGCCCTCAGCTGGTCCCTGGGCCGTGGGCCCCGGGAGCTGGGAAGGGCGGTGGGTTTAGGCTTTAGAATCCCCCAGCCTGCTGAGGGAGCTGAGGCACAGTCTCAGAAACCTGTATTCTTTCTTGCTGCATGGACTCACTCCGTGGGAACCAGGCCCCTCCTACGGTGTATCCAGTGCCTGTGTCAGCCGGGCCCACTCTTCCCCAGAGCAGGGAAACTGCCTGTGTGCAGAAAGCGCCTCTGTGCCGTCCACACACCTGGCAGTGCCAGCCTCACCACCCGGGAGGCGCGTGCACCTGCATCCCTGGGCTGGCTTGGCTGCCCCTGGCAGAGCCGAGCACCAGGCCGCAGGCGTCCTCTGTCTGTGTCTGCTGATGCAGCCTGGAGTGATAGGGATGAACCGGGGCCTGCAGTGACCCCGCCTCCACCCTAGTGGATGAGGCGTCTCTGGCCTGGCCGGTAAAGCCAGGTCCCCGGCAACACAGCTGCGGTTCGGTGAGTTTGCTTGTCTCTAACTCCCCTCCCCGCTCTGTCCGCAGTGTGCACGCAGCTCTTGGTCTCCAGACCCGACGAGGAAAACATAAGCTCCTACCTTCAGCTCATAGACAAGTGCCTCATCCACGAGGTGAGTCGGCCGCTCCAGCGGCTGCTGCCCACACTGCGAGCCACGCTTCTGTTTCTGTGACGCGATCGTGTGGTCTCCAGCCCTTGGTGAACACGGGTGCGTGTTGGGAGTTGACAGTCATTTGCCGTTTGAGTTTGTGGTTGTTATTAGAACTGCATTTGCCATCTGCCCCTCAGAGGAGGACGGAAGCAGCCCAGGTGGAGCATAGCAGGCCCTCAGGGTGAGGGAGCCAGGCCTCAGGTCTGGGTACCCAGGTTCCTTGGGCACATACGCCCACCAAACACAATTCTCGCAGAGACAGGTCTGGCCCTGGCCTGATGCCACTCACCCTTCCAGATGGATGGACACACGCCTCCCTCCAGGGCCAGCACAGCCATTCCCTCGTCTCTGAGCGGCCAGCAGAGTCCCGCTGGCCGGTGGAGGGAGCCCCGGCAGGCTCTCCTCTGAAATACTCCACTGTTCCAAAATCCTGCCTTTCTCACTGCAAGAGAGAAGGTCTCTGCTCGCTAACGGCGCCCACAGGACAACCCACCACTGTGGTTCCGAAGCCTCGGGTGAGGGGCTCCTGGGTGCCTGTATTTTGGAAAGCGGCGCAATCCCCCCCCCCACAGGCCCAGACCAGCCTTCTGCTCCGTCCAGTCCTGACCCCCAACGCCACCCTTGTTTGGGTCACAGCAAAGTGCCAGAAAGAAGGCAAGCGCGTGTGGAAGCAGGCCACGGCCTTCCTCCCACCGGTACCCGTTGGGCAGCTTCTAGGAGAGCAGCCGGAGCCCGGGCTCTCGCTATGCCGCCTCTCGGCCCAGATACTGCAGCACGAGGCACCTTCCATCCAGCCTCCCTCGAGCAAGGCTGGGTCCCGGGACAGTGCACCCAGGAGCGTCGTCCTGAAGGTCATCTGCCTGTCTGTCGCGCTGGGCCCCCTTCCTGGCGCTGGCACTGTGTCTTCCCCAGGTGGCTCGGTGCAAAGATGCCCCTCACGGCCTCACGCGCTAGTTGGTGGAGGGCAGGAAGGAGCTCGTGACCATCTGAGTGCCCGAGTTCATGTCCACTGACCGAGGAGCCTGCGCTCCGCTCTGAGGGAAAACATCGGTCAAGGTTTTGATTAGGTTTCAGCTCAGGGAAGAGCCCTGGGCAGAACGCGGCCTCCCGGGGAGGAGACGCCTCCTTCCCGGCGGAGGCTGCTGAGCTCAGGGACACAGGGCTCCCTTTCACGGCCGGCGGGTGTGCCCCTCAGCTGCCCGACGCAGAGTTGTTGACAGAGCGGCGGCCCCTTCCTCCGCCGGAACGCCAGGCACTGATCCCGGTGGGGGCGGGAAACCCCCAGGTCGGCTTGAGACCAGTCGCTTGAATTCCTGGGTTGAACCCAAGCTCTCTCCACTTCGTGTCCGGAGGCTTCTCTGGGAAGCTGAGGTTTTTGGGTTTGTTTGTTTTTTTTTTATTTTTGAGACAGGGTCTCGCTTTGTAGTTCAGGCTGGCCCTGAGCTCACTATGGTGCCCAGGCAAGCCTCGAACTCAGCAATCCGCCTGTCTCTGCCTCCCGAGTGCTGGGATTACAGGCGTGAACCACCACGTCCGGCATTGGGGAAGCTGAGCAGCCCAGCACCTCCCGAGCAGGCCCTCCGGCTGGGCCTGAGGGGACGCAAACTGGCCGGCTCCTGGTGTATCCTCCCCTGCCTGACTCCAGGCTGCTGTGGGGGCGCTGTGGTCAGACAGAAGGCGTCCTGGCTGTCAGCAGACACCCGCGACAGCGCGCCTCTGGACACACGGAAAGCAGCTCTCAGAAGGCCCCGGGGTCGGAGCCGAGCTCTGGCCTGGTGCCACCCAGCAGAGCACTGGCCACCGGGCTCCCCAGCCCTGTCACAGCCGCACACTGACTGAGGGCGCCCTGCTGTCGTTCCCGCTCGGGCCGGCCGCCACGGAGTGTTACATGCATGTGACATCCTGGAAGGACCCCTGTGAAGGGAGCCTTTTTCCCCTTGTCCCCTGGAAACACAGGCCAGGTGTCCTTCGGGCTGGCTTCGACCAGCTCAGTCTTGTAGTATTGAGAGCGTGAGGTCATTGGATCTGTGCCGCTGTTGGGACCGAAGGACAGTGTTGACTACCACTGTGGGGACCGGCCCGGAGCCCCCGAAGGGGGTGTCCTAAGTGTGCTCCACGCTTTCTGGGGGGCATCTTGGGTCACCTGCCTGGCACCTCTTAGAGCTGGGTGTTGCTCTCACACTGGCCGATAGAAAGCAAGCCCCACCGTCTCCATCCAGACCCTTCCTCAGACGCACAGCGCTGGGCCCTCCCTGCGGCACAGCGACCGGCACAGGTGCATCTTGTGCCCTCCGCCACTGGCCCTCAGCTGGTCCAAAGCAGACCCTGTGACCATCTGGCTGCGGGCTGCCAGCACCCCTCAGGCGCCCGCACCTCTCCTTCCAGGGGCACTGAGCCCCGCAGGAGGGTCACCCTCCTTGGTGAGCATCCTCCACAGGGTGTGGCTGAAGCCACGCAGGAGGAAGGCCGTGCCGGCCGCCAATGCATTCATTGCCTCAGTGTGTGGACCGGCCTGCTCCGGTCCGCAGAGCAACTGTGTTCAGGTCCTGAAAGGCTACGTGCCCTCGGGGGGAAATTAAGCTGTCTTTCGTTTGATCGTTTAAAGGATCTTCCTTTTGGGAAGGAGTCGCTTTGTCTGTCACTCCAATGTTTATTACTACAGTACTTAAAGGATTTCACGCCTTGTTGACAGAGCTGCTTGAAGTGTCAGCCCCGTCATCCTCACTGCGGATGGCCTCGGGTAGCTTTGCACAGCAGGGAACCTGGCGAGGACCCCGTGTCAGCGTGTCCTGACCACCTGGGACACACTGCCCCGCAGTCCCCAGGGCACTGCGCACAGGAGAGCCCGGACCGCCCTCCAGATCTGTTCGGTTGGGTCTGCGTGTGCAGACCAGGGCCCCGGGCTGACCTGAGTATCTTGTGAATCTGAGAGTCTCTGCCTCGGGGACTCATGACCTGGGGCTGTGACGAGTTTCAAGGCTCGAGGTGAAGGATACTGGGCCGTGGAGAGATGTGTGTGGGACCATGAGCACAATGTACGTGCGCACCAGTTTTTGAAAAGGGCGAGAAGATATCGGAGCTGTCTGTTCAGGGCAGGACTGGCACACTGGCCACTTAACTAGATTCCTCAGCAAACTTTAAAACGAGAATACTCCAGGCTCTGAAGCTGACGGACCCTCCAGGGTGACCACACACCATCAAGCAGATTGATTTTCAGGGTGGTTTAGACTTCCCATTGATTGTGAAAATGCAGGGAGCCTGCAAAAGCCGGGGTATTCACTGATCAGTCTGGTGCTTCGTTCTTGGTTAGCAACCAAGAGCAGTCCCGAGAGCAGGCAGAGAGGGAAAGGTGGGCACAGCCCGTCCCAAATGCAGCGAAAACCGTGCTTGTCAGGAGCATAACACGTCCGGCTTCCCAGGCCCCTCCACTGCACGGAGTGCATCCTCCACACAGGTGGCCCCAGTACAGTGACGCTGTCTTGGACCATGCTCAACACAGGTGAAGAAAAGCAACTGCACAGATGCCTGTGTTTCCCCCTATTAATCGCACATGTCTTCCTCTACTGCCAGGCTGTCTCACCCATTTTAAAAGTCCTGTTTGTTTTTACAGGCATTCACAGAGACGCAGAAGAAAAGATTGTTGTCATGGAAACAGCAGGTGCAGAAGCTCTTCCGGTCTTTCCCTCGGAAAACCCTCTTGGACATATCAGGATACAGACAGCAAAGAAAGTATGTCGGGGTTTCATCCTTCGGGTTCCCCAGTACCTCGGCCACCTGCCCTGCTGCTGGGATAGGGAGGTGACGAGGGGTCATCATTGCTCGAGAGGGTGCCCTGGGGCCGAGTTTCTGACCCGGGGCGGGGAGAGGCTCCCAGGAAGATCGGGGCTTGAGTTCACGGTGTCAGTAGAACCCGGTCGCTGACGTGCCACAGGGGCTCTGCAGGGACCTAAGTGCGCTCCTCCATCAGCACCTTAAGTGCTAGTATGATTTTTTCTCCCCTCTAGCTGCAGACGAGCTAATTATACTTGGTGGCGGGGTGAAGAGCCCAGTGCTGGTCTATTTCGGTCTGAGCCGAGGTCTAATAGTGGAGCAGTACCATTCTTGATTTTTCATAGTACTTTGGCTTCTCGGCTGCAGTTAAAAATAAGCCTGCTTGTACTTAAAACCCTTCCCTTCATAGGGCTTTAAATTTTGGAATTGGCTGCATATTAAGCTGAACTGCAGATTTACAGGAAAAGCAAAGCAAAGCCAGAGGGCTCGGTGTTGAGCAGTGGTATCAGGAGTCATCGGGGAACGGGAATGCAAATACTCTGAAAATAATCCACATCCCATTTTACACTTTAAAACATTAGCAGATAAAAACTCACACCTAACAGGTTCTGAAACCATATCCTTCCTCAGTACAGATGTAAAAGACCTGTGCTATTAAAATTTGGGGCATTTATTTGCATAAGGGCACCTAAAACATAACTGTTTTGTATCATTTAAAAGAGGTAAGACCAGCTGGAGTTGCAAAAAAATCTTCTTGTGAGAGTTCTTTAATATGACTGATATCACAGTAGCCCTTGTTATTTATTACACAAACACTTATTTAGCCACAGCCCAGTGACAGCCAAGAACTTTAACACAACTTCGTTCTTGCAAGAAGCTACAGGACAGAACTACTGAGACGAACACATGGCATGGCAGGCGATGGTCACAGGCCAGCGCCAGCCCTGGACTGAGGCTGTGTGGCACTGACGAGCCCGGTGACACCCACGATCTCTGGCCAACATGCCAAAGAGCGAATCCAACAAAGCTAACGCCGCTCCCTGGCCCAAGCGCCCCGGGACGCCAGCCCTGGTGGACGCAGCAGACACCGCTGTGAGCGAGCTTGCACTTCAAGCTGTCCCCTCCAAGCACCAGGCACCCCTGAGAGGTGGGTCTCCAGAGGAAGAAGGCCGTCAGGGGCTGAGGCTGAAGACAGCATCAGGAAGCTCTTCGCTCCTCCCTCCAGAGCCGCCACCCTGGCTCTGTCACCCCTGCGTGCCCTTGAGCCACACTAGAGCCCTGCTGGGGGTGGGGCTGGGCTTGCCCAGCATTCTGCTCGGAGCCCTGATGGATCGATCCCTTAAGGCCCACAAGAATGGATTCGCTCATAGCTGTGGCTGCTCAGCTGGGTGTTGTTAAACCCTGGAAATTGTTCCCCTAAGTATCTCCTCTGGGGTCTTTTTATTCTATTAATTTGCTTCGAAAGACCTGTTTCTCCAGTAATGCAAAGGTAACTGAATGATCACAAATCCCAAATTAATTGCTTCTTACTAATGTTGTCCTATCAAAGACTTGGCATGCACCATGAGGTAATGGATGCCATCAGATCTGCAGAGGCATGGAACAGGAAGATGAGGAAGGAGAGCCTGCCGTGTGGCTCTGTTCCTCCCAGGAACATTAAGTTTAGCGACTATAAGCAGCCTAGGTGTTCACTCTAAATGTCATGAGGTGCCCAGCAAATCCCGACCCCAGAATGTCCTGATTCTAAGAGTCCTAGTGTCCTTCATTTCCCAGTGATCATCCTATCACAGCATCCTCTCCACATTATATTGCTTAAGAATAATGCCAGCACTCAAGAGGCTGAGGCAGGAGGAGCACCGTGAGTTCAAGGCCAGCCTGAACTACTACACAGGAAGATCATGTCTCCCAACAGATAACAAAAGAAGCAGCCTTTCTGGAAGGACACACCCTTTAGCAGCACTCATTGACCGCCATTTTGCACATGAAATAACATTTTAAAAATCCAACCAAAAAGGAAAGTGAGAAAAAGCTATCCACACTAAATAAGGAGACCTTAGCAGGGTACTGAATCAGCTACCAGGTGGCCAAACTCCCGACTCCAGAAACCCACAGACTGATTCCAATTAGGAAACACGCCCACACTGGGGGCCCTGTCGCCACTTGCACAGACCTCAGAGCGCCCTCCAGAGGAAACTGCCCACTGCAATCACTCCGCCCTCACCAGGCCCAATTTCTAATTTTGCATCAAAAGTCTCCGAGGGATGAGTAGCACAGAATGACCTGTTGAGGGAGCTTCCCACTGCAGCCCAGAATGTTTCGTAGGCTGCAAAAGCCTGCAGGGGGAAAGCAGACTGGAATTCTCTTCCCAGGCCCCTGCCCCCTAGCAAATGTAGGAATTCTGGGGAGAAGAGAAACATTTGCTGAGCAGCACCGCCCCTTTCTCCGAGGGCCGAGATGCTCACACACCCTCTTGCTCAGGAAATGACTGCTCTGCAGGCCCCGGCCCTGGGGCCCCACGCAGGGCTACGTCACCGCCTGCAGGATGCCGACAGGCCAGTCTGCCCCACCTAGTGGCGGCGGGCAACTCGTCCAGAACCTCAGAGGCTGAGGCTGACTCTCCTGGAAAGAATGTGCTGGTTCCTGCAGCCCCGCTGGCCCGCAGCCCCCCAGCCCGGGCCTGGTGGTGGGAAGCTGAGTTACCGGGCGCTGAGCTCAGCGGCCGGCCAGGGCAGTGTGGAGCCTCCTAAGCCTGCCGTGGGACAGGCGTGCCCCAGGCCCTCCGCACTTGCGAGCACCATCACCTGTTGTCCCCAGGATGGGCCTGCTGCCCTCCGGAGAATCTCGTGGAGGCAGAGATGTCCCCCCCCCCCCGGCTCCTCTGTCCACCGGCCTGTTCCAGAGCAGGAGCTGATTTGGCCACGGGCCGCCCAGGACGGCGAGGAGGTCACAGGGCCTCTCCCCGCCAGCTGCCGCCCACATGGGTCCGAGACGGGCCAAGCACCCCGGGAGGTGGCCCGACCCAGCGCTGGGCCCAGGCTGCGGCCTATCACAAGGGACCCTGCCGGTACCCACGCACAGCGCCCTCAGTGGGTCAGGACAGGCTGGCCACCACGCCAGCCCTGTGGAAGAGGGCCCAAAAATTGCTGCTCAGCCAGGCGTGGTGGCTCACGCCTGTCATCCCAGCACTTGGGAGGCAGAGACAGGAGGTTGCTGAGTTCGAGGCTTGCCTGGACTACATAGTGAGCTCAGGGCCAGCCTGAACTACAAAGCAAGACCCTGTCTCAAAAAAAAAAAAAAAAAAATTGCTGCTCAGTCTGCTGGCTCTATGGCCTTGGCAAAATTATTAAACTTTCTCTTTAAAACTCACAAAGCAGTGAGTATGCACACATTTTTAAAAATTAAGAGTCAAACCGAGTTCGATCCCCAGTACCACAAACTAAAAAGAAAATTACAGTCAAAAATATGAATCCCTCTCAAAACCCTCCCCTGAGCTCCAGACACACACATCCCACCGTCCCTGCCGCTCTCTGCAGCAGCGCTGGCCCCTTTCCTGAGTGTGTACTTGGGCCGTCCTGGCTGCCTCTGTGTCCTGCATCAAGTTGGAACAGCGACCTTTCCCGGTCACTGTGACTCTGGGTCCATGTCACAGGTCACGGGCGCCGGGTCCAGTGAGGAAGGCGGCTGAGGACGCAGCCTCATGTTCGTCTGACTCGAACTGCTGTCAACAGTTGACTGATGAAGTGTGACCAAGAAATAGTGGAAAAAATATATTACAGGACCAGACGCGCTGCCGCCGTCCCCGGGCACCCTGCCCTCCTGACGCGCTCCTCCCGCCGTTCTGTTTGCCACTGTCTTTTCCTGTGAAGTTTCTCTGTTTAAATCCCTGGCATAGTTTGATCAGCCCAGTCTCTCAGCGGCTCTCCATGTAGCCACCACGCCCATCATGGTCTCTGTCTGGCACAGAGCTTGCCCCCGCGGCCCCAACTGCACCCGGGGCTTGGGAGGACCAGGAGGACTAATGTCACCACTGTCTGTCTGTCCTCGCAGCCGCGGCTTCGGGCAGTCCAACTCCCTCCCAACGGCCGGCTCTGTGGGCGGCGGCATGGGCAGGCGGAACCCGCGCCAGTACCAGATCCCCTCCCGGAGCACCCCCTCCACCCGCCTGGGCCTCCTGGGCACCAGTGGATTCGTTAGCTCCAACCAGCGCCATGCAGCGGCCAACCCCGCCATCATGAAGCAAGGAAGACAGGTCGGTCTGTGCCCGGGGAAGGGAAGGTGGCCACGCCCTCAGGCGCTCTGCCCAGAGGGCCCCACGGCGAGGGACAGTTGTTTGTGGTGTTTCCCTGCCACTCACAGCAGGCCACTCCGTGCTGGCCCCAGAGGACAGCGCATACCTTTAGAGAGGCCTCCCGCCTCAGCCTCCCAGCGCGCTGGGACTACAGCGTGACGAATAGTTCTTCAGTCAGGGCTCTCGGCTGTGAGTGAGAAGCAGGCGTAAGGCTGAGCGAGGCCGTCCGGGGAAAGAGATGTCCCCAGCCGCTCGAGGGCCTGCCAGGGCTGACCTCGCCGGCCGTGGGCCTGCTGCCTGGCCCTGGGACTGGCGAGACACATAGGGTCCGAGGCTCGGGAAGCCCCCGGATGCGGCGCGGCCCCTGGCCGGAGCGGGGCCAGCCTGTGACCGCTCGGTCCTGTTCTCCCTCCCCTCCGGTAAAGGCAAGAATCTCGAAAAACCAAACAAGAGCCTTGAGATGCCGGCCCTGTTCGTTGCCAGCCTTTCCCCACGTCCCCGCTTCCTAGAAAAGTAACAGGGAGGATCAGCATGGAGTGGTGTGGGTCCAGAGGCCCCGGGCAGAGGCAGGCACAGGGCCTCCGAGCCCCAGGTGGGCCGTCTGGGGTCTCCCTGCGCCCCACCCTCCCTGGCACCTGGACTAACAGCCCCTTCCGCGTTTCTCCTAGAACCTCTGGTTTGCCAACCCCGGCGGCAGCAACAGCATGCCCAGCCGCACGCACAGCTCTGTGCAGAGGACCCGCTCGCTGCCAGTGCACACGTCCCCGCAGAACATGTTCCTGTTCCAGCCGCCAGGTACGGGCCGCGGGCTCCCGGCTCGGTGCCCAGCCTCCTCTGCGTCGGGGCCAGGGTCTGCCGGAGCCTCTTTTCTCCGCACCAGCCTGCAGGGCCAGGGCTCGGTTGGCACAGTCTGCCGGGGATTTTTCTGATGCCACTCATGTCCCTAGTTTGGTTAAACCAGAGGAATCTCTGGAGGGTTCCGTGGCGGGGAGAGATGGACAGGAGAGAGAGGAAGGCGCTCGTGCTGCTGCCGGTCAGCCCGGACTGTCCGAGCGGTGGTCAGAGAACAGACCGCCATGCCTCCCAGAGCCGCTGGAGTTGTGCGTGGCCATCACGTCACGGCAGGCAGGGGCCTCGCAGCCACAGAGCGGCCACCATACCTGTCTCGATCCCCTGCGCCTCCATCGTAGGGGGCCAACCAGAGACGAGTCGTCCCCGCAAGCAAATCCCCACCCCAGTCAGGCGGCGCGGGATCCTGGGAAGGAAGGGCCCAGGGGCCCTGGTGGGCCACGCAGGGTGACGGGCGGCAGGACCCGAGGGGCCAGAGCGTCTAGAAGTCAAGGCCCTGGGGGGCTGGGAAGGGGTTGGGGTGCACTGGGTGTGGGTCTCTGAATCCCAGCTGTGGAGCTCAGGTGGGGAGCCAGGGCGAGTCTGAGCCGGAAGTAGGGAGGAGGTGCCCTGGAAGGCAAGCACCCACCAGGAAAGCCAGTGGCCACATGGCGGCCTTCTCCATGTTTCCTACCTTGTTCACTCTCTGATGTGCCTCTTTGTTCTCTTTGTACCTTCCGCAAGACTCCCCGTCTTCGTTGTGAAGACCAGGCCCCGTCAGTCCCCTTCCAAGCCTGGGCCACCCCGAGCCCTTTGGGCCTGTCGTGGGTCCCCCCACCTGCCCCTTTGGGCCGCTTCCCCTGTCTTCCCCTGTTCCACGTCAGTGCCAAGCCACCACTTCGCAGTGGGCAGCTGGGAGACTGAGACCGCTTGTGCCCATGGCCGACACTCCAGTAACCCAGCAGAGCCCCTGCGGCAGGTGACTGTCCCTCTCTCTACCTGCCGGAAGGCGGCCCACGGCCCCACATTCCAAACCACTTCGTTCGCACTTTTTCTGCAGAGTGGTTGCCTCCAGGTGTCTAAATACATTTGCTCGCCAGGGATTTGGCTCAGTGGCACTGCGTCTGCCTGGCAAGTGCGAGGTCCTGAGTTCAATGCCTCGTATCTCAAGAAAAAAACAAACCAGATACATTCGCTTTACATGTGGAGCAGAGAATTCTGAAATGCTTGGGGCTCTGTCTGCTTCAAAATCACCCCTTTCTCACCCATTACACAGCCACCTCCAGCCAGGCCTTCGTGAACTGCAGCATTTCTTAAGAATGGCCCAAGTGCAGGACTGAGGCGAGTCCAGGCCTCCTGGGTGCACATGGCTTGGGGGTGCCCCGGAGCCCCCCCGTCCCACCACACGCCTCTGCGCCTTGCTGGGCGGCTCCTCTGGGACTGGACTCAGCCTTCTGGGAAGAAAGGAGGCTGGGAAGGTCCGGCCACAGCCCTGCTCCTTGGCATGTGTCCAGGCTGCGCGTGTGCGCCTTCCCTTCCACGGTAGGCGTGACTGGCCAAGACCTCCACCAGTGTCGCCCACGGGTCTCCTGTACTTGCGGAAGAGGTGGCCGTCGCCTCCACAGAGACACGCCAGCTGCTGAAAATGAGCCTCCCAGGGGCTTGTGACCAAGCGTGGAGCCGACTGCAAGGATTTTATCAGGATGGCCGAGATCCGAAAGACACAGTGGCTTCCATCTTTACATAGAGAGGGGTCACAGGAAACACAGCCTGACAGATGTGTAGCTGGGTGTGGTGGCGCAGGCCTGTGATCCGAGCACTTGAGAGTCTGAGGCAGGAGGATCGAAGGAAGTTGCAGGCCAGCCTGGCTGCACAGTGAATGAGCTCAAGGCCTTGTCTTAAAGCAAACCACCACAAAAATGAAGACTGTGACCAATCCTCAATCCCAACTTAAACACCCAAGGACGCCGCACGGGAGAGGATGACACTTTCCCCAGCCCTCAGGTGCCATCAAAGCGTTCATTTCAAGTCATCTGGGCAAATCTTGAAGACAGCTGTGCATTCACAGGAAGTGTGGATTCTGTGAACTTCAGAATCCATCTTGAGGGGACTCCTTAAATACCTGTGAAGAATACAGGGCACTAGGCAACCGGAGGGGCACCAGTTGTGTCCCCTTACCAGCCATGCTGCTCGGATTTCCAAGCCCTCCCTCTTCCTGGTGGCACAGCCCAGGGGCCCCAAGGTGAGAAGGGTGAGGCCTCCGCACTCACCCAGGGGTGGCTGAGCTGGAAACGAGTGTGGAACGGGGAGGAAGGGGCTTCCCCGGCCACAGAGCCACTGGGAACTGCGTGGAGAGTAACCCTGTCCTGGGGAGCAGCTCTGTGCCCTGGGCCCAGTCTCAGGTGCTCCGGATCTCACAGAGCTCTGACTAGGCCCCTGAGGCCCCTGCCCTGCAGGGGCTGATGGGAAAAGACAGAGAGGCCCGACCAGGCCTCAGAGGGAGCCACCGGAAGGGCAGGAAGGAACCGCATCCTTCCCGTGCCCAGAGCCTCACGGGGAGCTCCTGGTCAAAGTGCCCTGGTGTTGGAATGCGGCAAGTTGAGCACACGGCCTTTAGGAAGATCGAGGAGTCCTCAGCCGTGCTCCACGGGGTTTCAGGAGCCACCAGCCAGGAGCTGTTCCTCCCATGGCCACTCGAGGGTACAGCCCATCACTAACTGTCCTGTCTTGACCATCTCTGGGGCCGCACAGGCTGTTTGTTTTTCCTCATCCCCCCGTCCGTGTCTTCCTGTCCCTCTTCCTCACTTGTCTGATGATGGTGCCCAGTGCCCGTCTCCTTCCAGGCCGCCCGCCTTCCCTCGCTCCTTAGCCTTCTTGTCACTCAACAGAGCAGGCTCAGGAGCGCTGGCAACGTGAGGCCCAAAACCTCCCCCAGTGCCCTGGCCTGTCACTTGCTTTAATGTTGTAAGTAAATCTGCTTCAACCCCTGGCAGAGGGGGTTGAACTGCACCTTGGGTGGCACTGATGTGATACTCGGCCCACTGGGTGCCAGTGTCGTCTGCCAGGATGAGCCGCGTGGGACCGACACTGCTTGGGGCCTGGAAGGCTGTTCCCTCCTGGGCCCTCGTGACCTGCGCTCGGGTCTGGACCACTGTGCACTCGTACAGCTTCTGAAAGGGCACAATTAAAAGACTTAAGGTGGCTTTGCCCGGGAGCCCTCGCTACACCCTGGCACAGTCGGATGAAGAGTTGCTCGTTGCTATGACACAAACCCGACTCCCGCCCTAGAGCAGAAGAGGCTCATTTAACCTCGGTCTCAGTCACGGTTGGTCGGCTCAGGGTGGAATCGTCACCACAGAGGGGCCCGGCAGAGGACAGCGTGGCACCCAGAGAGGGGTGCAGCCAGGGAGGGGGCCACACCCGCCCCAGTGAGCCAGCCGCTACCTGCGTCCCACTCAGACAGCAAGGGCACCGTAAGCCCCACCCACCAGCGTTTGGGGACATTCTTGATCCACACCAGACCGCCACGACAGGCTGAATGCCGTATCCAAAACTCCTTGAGACCACAGTGTTTCAGAGGTCAGAATTTTCTAGATTTCGAAGTATTTGCATGGACTTCACCAGTGAAGCCTAATCTGAAAACCTGAAATCCTTCAGAATCTAAAATTTTGGAGCATCGTGTGTGGCTGCAGTTTCCAGCCGCAGACTGTGAGGTCGCGGCTGCTCGCCCACGCCGCCCAGCCCCACCGCGCAGGCCTTTCCATGGCCTCGCTGAGGGCTCACAGCCGCGTCTGCCCGGGCTGTTCCAGCTGGCGCTGGATGTGCGACAGAGCCCTCAGGGTTAGCAGTGGCGGCAGCAGAGGTGGCCCGGCGCTCGGTGTGGCCAGTGCCCCTCCACGGCCTTGGTGAGACCTTTGCCCACCGTGCCACGCACTGCTAAGGTGTCCAGCCTACAATGGAAGCTGCCACCGAGCCCACTTCTCTCCCTGGGTCCTCTGTGCATGCCAAGATGCCACGGATCTGTTTTTATCAGATACACAATTAAAAAGTCACACTATTAGGAAACTCTGCGGTGGGAACATATGGGCTTCTCCCGAGAGTTAGAACCGCTTGGAGCCACTGGCGGGGTGGAGGGGGTCCCAGCGCCCCAGCGCAGAGCGGGGACCACGGAGCAGGCTCACCAGCTCACTGCCTAAAAGAGCAGCCACCGAGGCGTGGAGGTGGGGAGCGCAAACCCCGCATTTTTTGGCCCCCTCTCTGGAACACGCCATCCCGGGCTTGGAAAATGGCACTTCGCTGCACATTGGCAGGAAACCCCGCAGCTGAGACACTGCTCTCCAAATGTCGAGCATCTTTATTTATCCAAATCTCTCCACAGTGTTTGTTTAAAGGGGAGCGCTAGAGAGTAAACGAAATCTTACAATGAGCATATGGATGGCTATAATTGCTGAGGTTTGTTTTTTTTCCTCATATTTGCTAACTAGCTATATATAAAATTGTGTTTCTATTTTATAGATTTCACACCCCAAAGGCTGCTAATTTTTCCATGCATATGATTTTCACATGAATGGATGAAAATACGAAAATACTCTTCCCTCTGGGACTGTCGAAATGGTAGAACCGCCCAGCCTCACTGCTGGCAGCGGAGACTCCTGTCTCTGTCTCTGGGTCCCCACCCCCCTGGAAGCTCCAACAGCCTGTCCACTCAGGAAGGAGCTCCGCCTGCTCCACAGTGCCCACCCTATCCATTTGCCACCCTTTTAAGAAAATTTTAAATGATGGAAAACATATCTGCTTCTGAATTAGCTGGGAAACACATAGATCTTAAGTCAAGGGAAACAGATACTTTGGTTTAGCCCTTGTTTTCAACTTCCTGTCCCACCAACCTCCTTTGTGCGCCCCCTGGTGGACGAGGGAGGAAGCCAGCAAATGGCCTGAGATTAAGCATGGGGTGTTTTCCATTTTCGTGAATAGGAACTGAGGCCTGAGGAAGCAACAGTGTCCCAGAGTCACCCAGGAAGACACTGGCAATGCTGAGACTTCGCCATCACTTGAAACAGATCCCAAGGCTTCCTTCTGCCTCCCTCTGTAGGACTGCAGAGTGTTTGGCTGCCAGAATTCCCTCCCACTTTTGATCCATCTACAGGGCGTGAGCAAATTATACAGCGAGTGTTTCAGTGATTGAAACCATAGCCCAGCGATCAGGTTGCCGTGAGGCCCTCAGAAGCCTCCGCTCGCTCCCCATGCTCTCGCCACTTTCTGCAGCAGCTCAGGAAGTCCTCCTTCCTCAGTGTCTTCAGGAGGCATAAGCAAGACTACAGGAATACAGCTGCCCAGTGCCATCCACCAGAAAGGCAGCTTGTGCAAACACGCCGTGGCCTCCCCCACCGTACCCACCAGATCTGGCCTCAGCAGTCTCTGGTTCTTCCCCAAAGTTACCAAGGAGGCGTTTTGAATCAGTTCCAGACACAGAGGCAGCCATGACAGCACAAGTAAAATATGCAGGAAAAACTCTGGACCTGCTCCAGAATGAGCGAGAGCATTCCAAGAACGATGAGATGCGTTGGAAGCAAGGGGGAGTGTTTGGGGGGTCAGTAGCGGTGTGTCTTGTACTGTGATAAGTTGTTTTTATGGTACCAGGGATCAAACTCAGCACCTTGTGCTTACCAGCCACGTGCTGGAACCACTGAGCTACATCCCCAACCCTGTGGTGAATTTTTTTAATATAAACATGCACTGTATTTTTATCACACTATGTAAGTCAGGCAGAAGCTACAACTGGATGTTATGGGAGATAGGAAAGATGCTCACGAGCCCCGTAGAGTGAGGGCCAGGGCACTGCTATGGCACGTGCCCAGCAGGGAAAAGGACAGGGCTCCGGGGTTGCTCCCCAGAGGGAGGAAACAGATGTGCCCATGGAGTGGGCATCGTACCCTTCCCCCAGTGCCTGGAGGTTCGGGGGACAGTCACTCACCATCACCGTGGTATGCTGGGGTCGCTGGCCCTTGTCCCCATGCTGCATGAACTGCTGGCTTCAGTGGACAGCTTGGCCTCCATACCCCCTGGGAACTAGGCGTGCCAGGCACACGCAACAGGTATCTGCTACCCACTCTCCTAACGAAGCAGAAACGCGCCCAGCCTGGATCTGGGCGCCAGAAACAGGGCTGACTTCACTTTGTCTGTGTCAGTGGGACCCGGGGAGGAAAAGGCAAAGGGGTCCCATCTCCCAACAGAGTCCTTTCTGGGAAGACAGGGGAGCCCCCTGCAAAGACAGGAGGAGGCTGCGCCACCAGAACGCTGGTGGACTGGCACTCTGGCCAGAGGGAATTCCGGTGCAAAGGGCCTGGGGTAGGAGAGGGACAGGGCAGCGTGGAGGAGGCAGGGAGGTGCCGAGAGGCCTCGGCCCCGGCTGGCTGGGGCTCAGATGGGTGCCGCTGGAGGCTGCTGAGCGGCGGTGACAGACCGTGACTCCAAGCAGCTATTTTTACTGCCCAGTTCTCGTCCAGCACCTGTGGCCACACGCAGGGTCTCGCGCCCTGCGTGACTTGTCCTCATGCTGCCCCGGGGGGCCCGGAGCCCTGCAGGGGAGGCCTCACCTGGCGGTGCAGCCATGTGGCATCCGGCATACTTTCTCCTGTCACCAACATAACCCTTTGTCCCTGCAGAATTCCAGCTTCCTGTGACTGAGCCTGACATCAACAACAGGCTGGAGTCCCTGTGCCTCAGTATGACCGAGCACGCCTTGGGAGGTGAGTGTCCGCGCCACATCTCAGCCCGGTGCCACCTCAGGAATGGGAAGGGGACGTGGAAGGCTGGTGGGGACCGAGGAGCCCATGGCCGTCTGCACTGCCCCCTCTTCCGGGGCCGAGTCAGCAACCCGAAGACCAGAGGCGCTCAGAGGGCCCCTGTCCCCAGCAGCCCCACCTCCAATCCGGGAGCTGGAGGGGCTGGCGTGGCGCTTAGTGGGAACGTCCACCGTGGCTTTGGACACTTTCTGCCCAGCGCTGGGTCCCACAGCCCAGCCAAGCATATCCCAGCATGCTCTAAAAATAGTTATTTTGAAACAAAGATCCCTGCTTGTTGCAAGTGGCTTCGTGGCGCCTGGGGCCCTGAGCAGCCTGAGCTGGCCCTCGCTGTGTCACGGGGAAGGTTGGGCGCGCCTGTCCCCAGCCAAGCCAGGAGCAGGGCCAGCGGACTCTGTGCCCAGGAGCCGAGGCTCTGCGCCCTGGGCTTGGTCCACAGACGTCCTGGGAGCACTCCCACCGCTCCTGTTCGAGCGTGCACCTTTCACCAGTGACATCTTTGTGGAAGGACCCGGCAAGGACAGGAGCCTCCTCGGCCCTCTAGTCCTCTCATGCATTCCTGCCCCAAGATGGCGACCACCCACCTAGGCTGCACCTTTCTCGAGCAGTGAGGAGAAAGGCTGTTGTCATCAACGTCCACGCTAGACATCTCTGTGCTCCAGACCTGGGGCTTTCTGATTTTTAGTCCTGAAACCAAATACAGGTATATAAAGAGAGCAGTGCCTTGCATGGAGCAGAGTGGAGGTCTGGGGCGACAGCCTCCCTCACTACCAAAAGGGGCCAAAGCCATCATGACCGAACAGGTGGAGAAAAGACCCAGCCTCTTCTGTGGGAACCCCATTTGCAAACCCCTGCTCTCTCCCTGGCCCTTCAGACCCTGGGAGTCTCACGGCCTCACTGGGCCGCACTGGTGCCTCTGGCCGTGGTGTCTGTCCGGCTCTGCTCCTCTGCCTCACCACGGACACTGGGCGCACAGCTGCACCCATCCTGCCACCGCGTGGACGTGGATGTGGACGTGGACACTCAGTGAAACAAGGCTGGCTCGGTCCGCGTAGAGACAGAGTGTAGCTCCGTGTCGCAGGCAGGACTGGAGTGTGACTCAGGTGGGGGAACGAGGGGTCTTCCAGGGCCGGCAAAATGCTGCTGGGCACACGGCTTGGTGACTATGCAAGAACCAGCATGAAATTTATGGTCTGCAACTTTGTCAGTTTAAACTTTTCAAAGGAAGTGACGCCGTTCATGGGCGTGAGTCAGGACCGCGGCTGGCGAGGCCTGCGCTGGCCCTGCCCAGCCTCCTGCCCGCAGGACGGAGCCTGGCTCCATGGAGTCCCCAGGCCCTCGGCCCCTCTCCCCCTCTCCCCACGGCGTGAGGGAGCTCCGATAACTGGCATTGTGGAAGCTCTTCACACTCCTGCGTCCTAACATTCCTGTCGCTAGCGGAAAGAACACCAAGCACCCTTTATTAAGGGGAGGTCTTCATGGAAAAGGCTCCATTTTTTTCACCTGCTTTTCTATTTTTACAGAGTGCCTCTTTGAACTGGTGGGGTTCACTAATGTTTTCATCTTGTTAATCTCCTAAGCCTTTTTAGGCTGTGTTTTTTCTCAGTAATCCCCCTGTTGGGAAGTTGTATCAGTGGGTCCCTAAGCAGAGGTTGCAAATGAAGTGCACGGTGGCCTGGATGGCACCGGTGCCATGTGTCCTGCCACAGGAAGGCTGTAGGGGCGAAATGCCAATGAATTGTCATTTCACAGACAGACAGGTGACTGGAGGCAGGAAAACAAAGTCCAAGCAGATCTCTGCTCGCAGCTCGGAGTGAAATGAGAGGGAGCCTGAGGTCTTGGGACGGCGCGTCCTGGGATGCCCGTTCTAGGGGAACCTCCAGGTCCCGTGTGCCCGTAATGGGGGCTTCTCTCAGTGCCCTCCAGTCACTGGTGCCTCCTGGTGCCAGGCCAGGCCAGGTTTCTCCCGACCTTCCTTCCCCATGCCCTCTTTCCTCTCCCTGAGGGCCTCACAGCAGAACTGCCGGACGCTCGGGCTGGTTGGCCTCTGCCATGTTGGTTGGCGCATCTGTCTTGAAAGCCATCTTCAAGCATTGCTGGGTCTGCTCCTGGTTAGTGGCCGGGTACCCAGGAAGGGGACACGCTGAGCCTGGCCCTGGTCTTCCTCCTGCAGACAGCCCGTAGGCAGAGACTCTCATGGCTAAGAAGCAGAATCCTCTTGCAGTCGGTCAGGTTGTGTAGAGAATTACACACGCGTGTTCTCTGGGGTTCTGGAATTCACACTTCCCCTTCTTCCTTTTCTCACCTTCTCTACTTGGGACTTGCCAAGTCCTGAAAGCGGGAGACTTTGTGTTGACTGTGTTGAGGCTCTGAGCTGGCGTTTGTCAGAAATGGGATGGACCCGTGGGCACGCTGGCCTGGCCCTTGGCTGCCATCGTACAGCTGGACAGCTAGAGTGAGTCCAGGCTTCGCACTGCTGTTTTCCTGCCGATGAACACGGTCAGCCATGGACAGCGAGTCCTGCAATGTGCTTCGGGTTGGGCTGGGTGAGATCTTTGCGTTTCTAGCCCTGTCTGTGTGTAGTTACAGAGCTTTGGCCGCCGTGAGTGACCCTGACAGGAGTGTGCGCCGTGTTCCAGAGATGAGGGCATTCCCCCGGCACACAGGACCTCGACAGACACCCGTGGGCGTGTGCGCACATGCGCTCACGCATACCCTCCCAAGACCAGTCCCTGCTGCAAGACCGCAGTGCAGGAGGCTTGAGCTGACCCCGCAGAAGATGAGAGGCACCTCGAAGTGCACGCCTGTGGCCCTCTGGGGTGGCCCGTCTGGCAGCTCAAACACTTCGGAGGGCTGCTGCTGCTTTTCTTAAAAACTTATCCCCAGAATCCAGCATGCGCACACACGCAGACACAGGCAAAACGAGATGGCTAAATAAGATCAGGTTGCATCCGGCTGGGTGTCACTGTGCTGTCGTTTCACAGATTGTCGCCCCTGGGGGAGCCTGACAGGATGCCCACGGGCTGTCTCCAGACCATTGCTTACAGCTGTACGTGAGCCCATCATCAGCCCAGTAAGAGTTTCTGTTAGAGCAGTTTCCTCCTCCGACTCCCGGCCGGGCTGGGAGCCCCGTGGCGGGCTTGTCCCTGCTCCGGGCCGCTTCGTCCCCACCCCAGCTTTTCCCTGGAATTACGCTGCCACCCACGTGCTGCCTAGTGGAAGCCGTGCCATCTGGTAAGGCCAGCGCCCCATGTCGGGGCTTGGATTGGGTCAATTGGATGGCTTTGCGCTATCAGCAAAAGCTGGGGGCTTAGCCGGCACCCACTGAACAGTCCTCCCGTCCTGTGCTGCTGACCTGTGCCTCCCCCTGCGTACCAGACAGGCACTGTCCACTTCAGCATGGACCACGTAGGGCCCTCTGGACGGACCCTCCTGCCACCCACCTTGCCCTCTTCGAACCATCTGCCTCAGCCGTCAGAGGAGCCATTATAAAGCAGGCACGGTTCCTCTGCAGCCGGTCATTCTCCTCCCACGGCGTCCGCGGTCCTGCTCGTGGGACAGACCTCGGGCTGCCTCAAGGACCCCCGAGATCCCCGTAGCAGGCAGCCGAACAGGGGCCAGCGGCTCCTCAAACATCTGTCTCCTCACGCGGTGGCCCAGTGCTCTACACGGGGACCGTGGCAGCTCCCGGCGGCCTCGTCCCCTCACCCTTGCTCGGGCGTTCTCAGGGCCAGGGCCCCACCGCATGCACCTCGGGGCTTCCACCTCCGACCGGAGTCTCACAACAGAGGCGGGCCGGTCTGTGTCAGCCGTATGTCCCTGGCCTGCTCAGCTGGGCCGAGGGGCCGCTGACCCCCAGCCTCTCCTGAGGGACTTGGGGTGAGAAGGACGTGCTCTAGGGATGTGGACGACACAGGTCGCTGGTGCGTCTGTCTCGGCCCTGTCTCTACCGCTCAGTCCCTGTCCTTCCTTCTGTGCCAGTCACCTTCCTATCCTTGACACACAGTACCAGCACTCACACCTTACATGGCTCACGTTTTTCTCGGGTTCAGTTCATGGTTGTCTGACTCCAGAGCAGACACAGGGTGGCAGAGGGCATGGTAGAGAAAAGGTATTCCGTTTGCGGTATCCAAGAAGCAAAGAGAGGGTCAAGAAGATACTCTTCCGGGTCGCACTCACAGCAACCCACCTCCAACCAGGTGGCACCTCTAACAGCACACTCAGGCTTGCGCTGCTCCTGGGAATCCCCCGACGAGTACACCACCCCATGACCCAGTGGCCTTCCACAAGCGAGACCTTGGGGCGCTTTAGACCTAAACATACAATCCTGAATCTCTGACCCAACCCCATCGTTTGACTATTGTCAAACTTACATACGTGCCAAAGGCCCTCTCCCTTCACCCCTCCTCCATCCCTCTTGCTCAGCACACTCTCTGACCGGAGGAGTCTCCTGAGAAGTCCGTTCTCTGTCTCTGAAACTGCCCCATCTCTGGCCGTACGATCTCCCCGATCTCATCTGAAACTTCTTGCTTGTCAAGGCGAGCGTAAACATTCCCACCGCCATGTTCCTTCTGTCTCGGGACATGTTTCTTCCTGCAGTGACCACTCGCGGCTTCATCGACTGTTTTGCCTGCATCCGGCCAGCCTTTCAGGGGGCCGAGTTCCATCGTGTCATCATGGTTACTGGGTTTAATATGCCCCCGGCAAATACAGCTCTCCTTCAGGTTCTGGAGCAGCATTTGTGATCTAATCCCTTATCTGTGCGTGGATTGGTGGTATCAGGGCCCACGTGGAAAGCTGTGTCACCTCTAAGCCTTGCGTGTCGCCTTCCTTCCCAGACGGGGTTGACCGGACCTCCACGATCTAGAAGCTGAAGACGAGAGGGAGGGACCACGCCGGCCGTGAACTCGACTTCCGGGTTGCACAGAATCCTCCAAGATCCTCTGCAGCCTTTTCTCCCTGGTCCCTCGCCCATTTTGATTTTGTGAGAGCGTAGGTCACCCTTGTAAACATGTCAGTAGACCTGGGATGGGTTATGTTGTCATTTGTTTCTGTACGGGATGGTTTGGTGTGCAGGGTGGGGAGGGGTCTCTAGGGAAATGTGGGGCTGGGAGGGACAGAGAGGTGCAAGCGGCCTCCAGGTGGAAACGGGGGCGGGAAGGGTACTGCCGTGAAAGAGACGAGAGAGAGAGAGACAGGACCTGAGGAGCCTTCTCAGAGGACCTGGCTTCCCCGTCAGGCCGTAGAGGAGGATACATGTGACCAAAGCAAGACGGTGGCTCGCCTGTGTGTCTCCGCTGTCTGGCTTTCCCTGAGGGGCCTGACTGAAACAGCTGCAGGACAGGGCCGCACAGCAACGAGGGCGAGAAAGAGGAAATCCCCTCCGGCAAAATTTCAGATAAACTTCGACTTGTGTATTGTTTACATGAGAATTTTAAAGGGTACATAATGTGTAAAGAGTCGGGGTAGAACTTCTCTTCATACTATGGTTTTTGTAAAAGATTTATTGTTATGGATTCATTATTTCCCCTCTATTTTTATAATAGCAGCAGGGTTGTCTCTTGAAACAGCTGCCAAACTCTGCTTCTCGGGAAGATGGATGTGTCACACGGGCCTGAGGTGCGTGCTGCGGTTGGGGGCGCGCGTGTGGGCGGAACCGAGCGTGAAGGCCGGACGCAGCGTGTGGTCAGTCTCAGAGCCGCTCACACGCCGCCCAGCGACTCTAACGAGCCTGCGGCCTCTTTGTGGCCTGGATTTGCTTCTTGTCTGGAGACCGCTGCCATGCCCGCCCGTCACGGGCTTCGTCCCGGTCCCGGCCTCGCTCCGCAGCACGCATGCGCGCGCCCGGTCCCCTGGAGGAGGAGGGCGCCCGCGCAAAGCCCCTGCGAGAGCCCGGCGTGGAGGGCTCGGCCAGAGCGTTCGCCGAGGGAACTGAGTCTGGCAGCCGTGGCCCCTGCCCCACGGCCCCGCCGAGGATGAGGGGCGGGGATGTCCAGCGAGCGCGTCGAGGGTCCGAGAAGGGGCGCGGGGGGACACCGGGCCACAGTCCGGCTCCACTGCGCCAGGTGGCGAGGGGGGCAGGGCTGGGAAAGGCCAGCGGCGCGGCACGTGTCGGCTCCACCCACGCCGAGTAAAGTCAGATTCGCTAATACAGCCATCCACACAGGGCCGGAGAGGCCCTCGCTACGCGGCGAGAGACAACAAACCACGGTACATAGAGCAATGGCTCTATTTCCTAAGGGCCAGAAGGATTCTGTTGAGGGATTTGACACGGTGGAGGGTATTAGAGGAAATCAAAAGGGAATTGTTCTCTGCACTGGAAAATGGGGTTGAACGCTCAACTTGAGGCGCGATCAAGGAGCTGGTATAAGGCCTGCTTACGAATGGGTGAAACTGGTGCTTTTTTTAAAAAAGAAGTTAGAATCAAAAGTAAAGAGATCAGACCATGGAAATGACTGCACTTGCCTACGGTTATTTTTTTATAACAAGAGTTAATGAAGTACGCATAGATTTCAGTGGCCTCAATAAAATCCAAACAACTCTTTTTACCTTCAAGATTAAAAATGTGCACCCCGCCCAAGACTTTGGAAGGCCTTTCGGAGTCCAGAGAGTTGAAGGTACCACAACCAGAAAGCGCCTCTCGTGAGCGCAGGAAGCTAAGTCCATCGCTGCACGTGGTGCAGTTAAAAGGAAAAGCGGACGCTCCTGACCTCCCCGCGGTGTCTCAGTCCCAAAGATGCAAATCTGTGTGCAGAAAGAGGCAGCAGTTTTCAGTTGATTTTTTTTTTTAACCAAGTGCCATTAATGCCCATCCAGCCCGTTCCACGTCCACGCAGCATAACATCAGGAATGTGCAGGGATGGACGATCACATGAAAGGCAGGAAGAGTGAGCCTGAGGGTTTGAGGATGTGTTTCGGGGGTGCTGAGAAAGTTAATGAAGAGGAGCAAACACAGTGGTCTTTCACGAGAAGAAAGGAGAAAGCGTTTGGATGTGTGGCAGAAACCGTGCGCTAGAAAGACTCAGAAAACAGATTGTGAACACAATCACATTAGCATGAATCCTTTAAAAGGAAGAAGACCTTAAAGTATTTGCAAACCTGAATTTCTATTTATTCCTTCACTGAATAGAGAAACAATGGTTATCTGATTATTAGAGATATTATTTTGGATATGTTACTTATTAACTTGCTATGGCTGGTAACCATGATAAAGTCTGTTATTGATAACAACATAATTCTTTTTTTAAAGAAGAAAAGTAAAGCTTATTTTTCATTGACTATGTATAGATTTATCTACTTAGTTGTGTTTTGCTATATTAGTGTTTTAGTTGTTGTTCCTTTTAAATTGAGTGTTCCGATGAATTCTAGGAGCCTGTCCCCACCTTGTTTTGAGTCCTGTGTTGACTGCAGGTATACAGCTCAATTTAAAAATCCTAAAGCAAAAAGAATTTTATTTATAAAGAGTCCAACAGTTGCATGCCTAAGGCTGTGAAGTCGGATATTTAGTAAAAAAGCGGCAGTGCCTTTTTTTGTATTTACCCATTGAAGCCCCCCCCATGCAACTGTTTTATATTAAGTAAATAGTAAACAGTTTAAAAATCTCAGAGTAAAAGCTATTTCACTACACGGATTTCTCCCCCCTTGTTCTGATTTAAGCAGTGTGTGCCGGCATCTCTACGCTGTCCCAGGGACGGCGGCATATACAGTATTGTTATCATGTATGATGTTTTATTGGTGCTTTTTACTCATAGTAGTTTCTTATGGGAAACAGTAGGAAGAAACACATGAACTGTGTATAAGACACGAAACATGCTGCTGATGTTTTTTTTTTCCACTTGCTTTTTGAGTTTGACTTTTTCAGCGAGAGCCAGGGTGCAGAGTGGACTGCCGGGTCTGCCTGCCGAGGGGGCTGTTGGCACCAAGCTCCCAAATCCTAGGGACGAGGGTCCCTCGTTGGCACTCGGAGTTGGAGCTGCAGCTGGGCCCACCTCCCGTTCGCTTGAAGCGACACTGAGGGAAACCAGGTTTCCTCTTGAGGTGTCGCTGGCTGCCTCTTGCGCGACGGGAGGCTTCTCTCTGGGTCTCTGGGCTGCACCTCTCGTAGCTGCCACAGGTGCGCATCCCCAGAACCTGGGCACCGTGCCACCCTGCTGCGGCCTGGCATGGGGGGCTCGGTGCACCTGTCTCAAGCAGCACCCGCCGAGGCTCATTTGCACATGGAGCTGTGAGAACACTAATGTTGTGTTTTCTTTCTTTTTTACAAGTCATCAGAGATGTTTGCAAAGTGAGTTTTATTTTTTGTAATCCCTTTATCTTTACTTAACGGCGAATGTGTATTCCTCTGGGAGGAATAGGAAGAAAAACAGGAATGTTAATAATGTCAAACAGAAGACTTCCTCCCTTATTAATATATAACCCTCATGTATTTATGCCGAATGTAAGCTGACTCTTAAAAGGCTTTCTTTCGTTGCATGCCCGTGCAGGCATCTGTACTGTATATGCATGCCTTTCGTCCTGTTTTCATGTATAAAGTTAGTGGACAAAGAAATATTTTTGCCTAGTTCATGTTGCCAAGCAATGCATATTTTTTAAATTTGTCATATATGGAAAGAGCATGTTTGTTACATGTAAAAGCTTTACTGATATACAGATATACTAATGTTTGAAGATGCTGTTCTTTGCAAGTGTACAGTTTTCAAATGTTCCCAGTGAAACACCCTTGTGGTTTAAACTTGCTACAATGTATTTATTACTCATTTCCTCCTACGTAACTAAGAATCATGGCTATATTTCATATCAACGTTATATTGAAAGTGAAAGGGAAATGATTAATACAAGGTTTTGTAACACTGGTGTGTGTCTTTTTTTTTCTTTTGTGACCATGATCAGATAGTAAGCAAGAACAGAGCCTGAGAAAGAGGCCATCAAGAAAGCAGCAGCATGAAAGAAATCCATGTTCTCACTTGAGCCTGCTACACAAACTTGTCTGCTAGTCTACTTCCTTAACAGCTTGAGAGAGACAGAAACTCAGGCAGTTGGATGGGTGCCTAGAAGAGCCAATAAATGTTGCCCAAATTCAGGATGACGTGAAGTACAAACTGTGTAACCCTGCAGTGCACACCCTCAGAAATATGTCACACCTTAGTCACGGTCAGAAAACCAGCAGCTTGCGGGCAGTTTTTCCTCTGAGTGGTTTGGAATATCCCAACACTTATTATTCTAGTTTGCTGTATACACATGTTAAATTCTAAAGTTAAACCAGGCGTGGTGGCTCACACCTGTAATCTCAACACTCAGGAGGCAGAGGCAGGAGGGTTGATGAGTTTGAGGCTTGCCTGAGCTACATAGTGAGCTCAGGGCCAGCCTGAACTACAAAGCAAGACCCTGTCAAAAAAAAAAAAAAAAAAAAAAAAAAAGTTCCGAAGTTAACATATGGCTGGAGAACAGATGGGTTTCCCCGCTAGGTAATGGACTTGGGGCAGTGGTGAGAGCCGGAACCGGAAGTCTTAGGAAATGACTTTCTCCTTAGAGCGGCTTCCGAAGCGACTCTTAGAGAGAGGTTTCCATGTTCCCACCCTCGGGCTCTGGCCCTGCCAGGCTGCAAATGTGCATGAGGAGGCAACACTTAAGCATGACATCCTGTGTGAGCTGAGCACCCCTGCCAGGGTGTGTGATGGCCCCCGAACCCCCCAGCTCCAGTCCACAGACACTGACACGCCTGTGATGTAAACCCAGGAGTTCAATGTCCAAGAAACTCCTCTGTGGGACATTTTTCACTCTGAAGTGGTTTCTACTTCAATTCTTTGAAGCCAGGGGAGAAACATCTTGGCGACCTCATAAAGCTCTATATGAAAAGACTGCTTTGTGTTTACATTCGACTCAAAGTACACATTTTTTAAACAGTGTGTTCCGCAGTATTTTGAGGTTTTGCTTTGTTTTCAAGTCCGATCCGGAGACACGATCTGAGCCTTGCAGAGTGAGTGGGTCCCTGAGAGGTAGAGTAGCTTGAGCAGGCGCTGAAGCCCCCGCAGGAGCCACAGTCAGCCCAGGTGTCCCTGCTTGCTCTGGTGTCCTCAGGACAAATTCCTAGGCTGATAAATGAGGTCAGATGAACCTACAAAAGCCCCCAAGCCCATCTGTCCATTGTCCCCCACCACTCTGCTTCCCGTTGAGTTTACACCAGATCTGATCGCTGGATCTGTGCTAATTCCCTGTCCGCACTGGGTTTAATTCCATTGCTGATTCAGATCTGCAAAGACAGCGTGACATGGGTGACAGAAGGAAATGCCTATGTGACAAAATATTTCTCTCCAGCTATTTCCAAACATGCCAAGGATTACGGCAAAGCACAGGCCCTCTTTCTCCTCTCTTTCCTTTGCTTCACCACCAGAAGGATGGGCACCTTAATGGATTTACCAAGACGGTACCTGAGTAAGACCCTCCCACAGGAAGAAATCAGGCGAGAGACATTACCTGGATTTAGCCTAAAATTAAGACACACTGGAGATGGGAAAGGGAGAGTTGCTTGAAGTACTCCTCCCCCAACCCCAAGCAGCACGGCATAGGGAGAGATGACTCCCACTTGGGGAAGGAGCGGGATCTCAATTCACACATTAGACTTAAACATCAGTACTAGGGGGCCGGAGATTTAGCTCAGTGGTTCCAGCACCTGCCTCACAAGTACAAGGTCCTGAGCTCGATCCCCAGTAACCACATACAACAATACTGGGCATGGTGGCTCACGCCTACCGGCAATCAGTACCACACACCACAATGCCCAGTTTGGTGGCTCAAACCCATAATCTCAGCACTCGGGAGACAAAGGCAGGATTGCTGAGTTCGAGCTTGCCTGGGCTACATAGTGAGCTCAGGGCCAGCCTGAACTACAAAACAAGATCTTGTCTCAAAAAGAAAAAAATCAGTACTGGGGCCAGGGATTTAGCTCAGTGGTTCCGGTGCCTGCCTTGCAAGCGCAAGGTCCCAAATTCAACCACATACCACAATGCCAGATGGTGACTCGCGCCCATCAGCAATCAATACTACATACCACAATGCCGGGTGTGGTGGCTCCTGCCAGCACCGGGAGGCAGAGACAGGAGGATTGGTGGGAGTTCAAGGCCACCCTGGGCTACAAAGTGAGCTCAGGGCCAGCATGAACTATGAAGTGAGACAAAAAGACCCACCTCAGTACCAGGCTGAGCCCTGCAGGCCCCACCTCAAGGCCAGTGCCCATGGACTGAGCCTCCAGACCCGAGTCTGCCAGATGGCCACAGAGCTGCCTCTGCCACCCCTTCCTTGCCCTCCCCTCCCCTCAGACGGCCCAAGAGAAAGCGAGGCTGCACCCCTGAGGGGTGGGAGAAGAGGTGTGGACAGGACTCTGCACAGGAGCCCGAGTCCAGCCCAGTGACAGCCAGCTCTGGGCAGATCCAACGGCCCCTCCCGAGTGGAACCTGCGGACCCGCCTGTGTGCAGGTGAAACTGCAGACCGGGTGACTTGGACTCTGCTGTGGGCACAAAGCAGCCACAGCTCCCAGCATGGACTTGATGCACACACCTTGCCGTGTGGACGGCCACAGTCCCGGCTGCACCATCCCTCCCCCAGCCCAGGCCTTACCGCACTGAGTAATTGCTTGGTGAGAGAAAAGGGAGAAAGACTCAAATTGCTGCATAGGAGCAGAATCCAATCCCTCCACGGGGCGGCCCAAGCGAGTAGCATTGACCACCGGTATTGACTGTAATTTCCCCTGGCCCCAGCCGGCCAGGGAGAGCTTGCTGGAACGGACAACCCTTCTCTTAGTTCATTCTGAAGAACAAACACATCAAGTGTGAGCCTAAGGCAAATCTGGGATTGGATTTCCCTCTAATGTTGCAACAGTGACAAACACCAACCATAAACTGGTAGTAAACTTGTACTTAAAGCGCCCTCTAGTGCTGAAATAATAGAAATGACCAAAAACAGGCTCACTAAAAAGGAGCAACTTGCTTAAAATTCCTAGGACAAGTACAGACAACATCATATGCTAACAAGCACCAGAAGCTTTCAGGAAAGTTTGAATTCATCTAACAGAAAATTAAGTTACCCAAAACAGGCCCTGAAGCAATCAATATGTGCAACTCTAGAATTCTCAGTAGCTGTTTGAAACAGATTCAGTGAACATCAAGAAAACACAGAACATCAAGTGAACATCAAGAAAACACAGATTCAGTGAACGTCAAGAAAACAGAAATATCATTCAGTATCCTATTGGAGAAATATCACAGCAATGAAAGTAATTATTAAAAATCAAATATAAATGCTTGAACTGAAATGTACACTGAACAAAATTTAAAACACAAGAGAAGGCATCAATAATAGAACAGCTTAAACAAAAGAATCAATGAGCTCAAAGGTAGGCTGTGTGAAAATATACCGATGGAGGAGGGGCAAAGAGGGAAGGAAACGGGTATGGAGGAAAAGAGCTCAGGTTGCTGAGCTTCAAGAGACCTTGAGCATCCCGGCAGTGTACAAAGTTGATTTAGAGCAATCGTAACAGAAAAGATCCCACACCTGGGGGTACAAATACTCAGGTACAGTCAGATTCCATACAGCCAAGCTCTCAAAGACTAAATCTGAAGGGAGGTCCTCTAAGGAAAGCCATGACATGTTGGTAAAAGGAATCGATTGAACAAAAGGAAATAACGACTGTAACTGTCTACATACCCAATACCAGAGCACCTAAATATACAAAGCCAATATTAATAAAGGAAGAGACCAAGTCCAATAAAATAATAGGGGACATTAGCATCTTTTAGCCATGTCACCTGGACACACATCAGCAGAGACAGCAGAATTACACAGTACCCTACACCAGCAGACATCTACAGAACAACCCTCCAGCAGCCGCAGGGTCCGCCCTCTTCTCAGCAGCATGTGGAATGTTCTCCAGGACAGACCTTATCGATAAAGAACAAGGAAATGAACCACAAGAAAACTCTGAAAGCCTCATGATTACAAGGAGATTAAACAACTGAGTTCTCAGCAACCAATGTATCAAGGAAGACTGAATCAGAAAAAAAAAAAAAAA
>PVIC010001568.1:0-89342 GCA_004025085.1 Thryonomys swinderianus
GGCCCAACCCTGCCTGGTTTTTAAAACCTTTGTAAGTGGTAAGAAAAGTGAGATCAAAAACTGGTGCTTCTTTTACAGGAGTCTTCAGTTCTTTTGCTGTATAGACAAAGAAGTACATCTCCAAGCAGACACAAAGTCTAAAACTTCATTATGTTGAGTGTTCTTGAAGCTAGTGTCTGATAAACTTGGTGGATACCGTCAGTGAGGACCTTGGTAAGAATGACGCAAGCAGCTCGACACACCGGGGAGTTTTCAGTTACGGTGGGAAGGGGCCTCGAGATTTATAGAGTGGCTGAGCCCCGCTGTGCTGCGGGCCCCACCGACCCCAGGGCACGGAGCCGGCTGCGGTGGGACCACGCGTGCTCAGGGCTGTAGAGACTCGGAGCGGCGCCAGAGTTCCCGCAGGAAACGGCTGAGAGACTGGGGCCGACTGCTGAGGCTCCCGGAAGGTCGGCAGCCCTGCTGGTGGCCTGGCCAGACAGTGGCAGCTCAGGGAAGTTTGAGGGAAAGAAGAGGTGTGATGCAGGGAAACAAATGGGACACGGGGGCAAATGCCGCATCATTTCTCTAGTGTGAGAAACTGAGGGTGTAAATGAGGTCCAGAGTGTATAACAGGTATTGCAAAATAGGAAGAAAATGGTTCAAGGGGAGGGGAGCTAGGGAGGGGGAGGGGAAGGGAAAAATGGTGGTAAAATGGAAACAATGAAAACAAAGCTTGTGTGGCTGGGGGTCGGGAGCTCAAGGGAGGCAGGATAATGGGGAAAATAAGCCAGATCACGTCCAGGCACAAAGTTCTCAGTGATGAATGTGATCATAATATGTATCTAAAGTGTACCAATAAGTTCATTAAAGGTGAAAAAAATATACCCAAGTTCAAGCTTGGCTTCCTTGAGGTAATTTCAATTTTATATTTATAAAAAATAAAAAGTATTAGTTTTATGGAAGTAATAACACCCTAAATATGTTGAGTTATCATATATATACATTTATACTTTACTGTTACATTACTTTGTATTAAGTATGAATTATTAACATATGACCTAACATATACATACCATGCACGACTATTTTGATATAGATGACAGATTCTGTAAAGTTCATACCTAGCTGATACTGCCTAAGATTACATTCGAGGACAAACTTATTTTTATTATCAATTTCTTTTTTTTAAAATGTAACTCCCCAATTGAAAAGAAAAAACCCAGACGTTAAAGATACTGTCTAACTGTTTAAAACTTTAATAATGTTCCATTTACATCTAAACAAGTCTGGTGGATTAAATTCCTTTAATATGTATAATTTTTATGAAAAATATTATTTGAAACATTGTGTTTTGCAGGGGTTCCGTGGTGTAATGGTCAGCACCCTGGACTCTGAAACACTGTGTTTTGGCTTTGGTTTATTATTTGGAAATTGAAGCCAGTTAGTGACATTCTATTTCTGGGTCTGAAAAAATGTTCCTCTTACATCATGCAGTACAGCTGGGCTCGTTGCTAGCTCTGTCGGCCTTATGCTACGGCTAGGTCTCCACAAGCACTTCCATTCCTGTCTTTCACAATTCGGCCTTTGCATTTTTTTGGTTGCCAACCCGTTAAACTCTCAAGGTTTGCCACCACTTCAGGGTCGCTGGGGAGAGGTGACCTGGACTTTGTTGAGATCTCTGTCGTCTTTCCTCACGACATGCGCCCCTTGGCATCTGCTCTGAGTGGTGCAGACCCCGTCTGCCTGGGCAGGCGCTTTGTGGTGGGTGTTTCTTGACCTTCAGGAGTCTGTGATTGCGGCTGGCATCGGGTCACCGCGATCCTTTCCAGTTGCAGACACCTGGCCAGCTTTTCTGGCCAGTCCTGGGCTTTGACACTCACCGAGGCCTGTGCATGATTTTGTGGAAGGGTGTGCCACCCTCCATGTCCTCCGTCTGTCCCCACAGAGAAAGGGGATTGCAGGTTCATGCAGGGCTTTTTCTTTTGGAACGTCTTACCTCAGGATCTCTTTTTTCCTTCTGCCCCTTCTCGTCTTTCTTTTCTTCCTCCCCTTCCTGTCCCGCCCCTCCACTTTTTCCGCCTCCAGGGCAGGGATGCGCGTTGTTTTCTCCACGCTCAAACTGCTCCCGAGGCTGCCCGCGCTGCAGGGAGGCCCACGCGTGGGACGGCACAGAGGCCTCCCAGCCGGACTCGGCCTGGTCTCGAGATACTCCCTGATTTCTACACATGAGTCACTGCAGGTTTGCTACAGACCCACTTTACCGTAGACTTTCTTTGAAGGTGCAGTCAGGGCAGGCCCTGTGTGTTTGTGGGCTCAGCCCCCGGAACCCCAGAATGGTTAGGAGGGAGTCAGGCCAGGCTCACCTGAACACTAAGCGTCCATCCTACAGCCGCGGTCAGTGATGCCTGGAGTGTCCTTCAGGCTACGCCTGGTGACTGTATGTTCAGTGCCTTCATGAAGTGCAAGTATGTGGTCTCAAGCAGCGGTCACGCAGCAGAAGCGTCTGAGCTGGCCCGCTCTGGCCTAGAACCGTTACCATAGACTCTGAGTTAGGTGAGAAGTTACAGACACGGAGATGAAAAAAGTGGTGTCACTTTTCAGGAAGATGTACTGAGAGTGTAAGAAGGAGCGGAACGGCCTGAGCCTGCAAGTGCGAGGCTCCGGCGAGGGCGGCACATGAGATATCTAGGAAGAGACTCTAAAGCACAGACAGAACTGTGGGGTTGACGTGGGTCTGTGTGTGGTGCAGGGACCTAAAATGCGTGACAAGAGGTGAGCAAGAGGTGCGGTATAGGTGGAAGCTGAAAAGTGCCAGGTGTGGGAATTAGGAGGGTCCTCAAGGAGGGCCTTCGCAGGGAAACACCACATTTTTTTTTTTTTTTGAGACAGGGTCTTACTTTTATAGTTCAGGCTGGCCCTGAGCTCACTGTGGAGCCCAGGCAAGCCTCGAACTCAGCAATCCTCCTGCCTCTGCCTCCCGAGTGCTGGGGTGACAGGCGTGAGCCACCACGCCCGGCACTGTGGTATGTGGTATTGATGGCTGGTGGGCGTGAGTCTCCACACCCAGCATTTTATGTGGTTACCGCGGATCGAACTCAGGACCTTGCGCTTGCGAAGCAGGCGCTGGAACCACTGAGCTAACCCTCTGGCCCAACACCACATTTGATATAAAAATCAAGCAATCTTCTAAAATTTCACATGGGGGTAGAGGCAGCACTTTTCTGCAGTGGGCTCAACACTGCATTGTCTGGCTCAGACTTCAGATTTCTTTCAGCGAAGCTCCAGCCCAGCTTTTAAACTCCGTTCAGAGTCTGTTTTCAGAACTCTATATTGCAGATAAAAGTGACTTTTTTCCAGTGGTGGCTTTCCCTTTCAACTGAAGCAGCAGAAAACCTATCAAGCCAGTCCAGGACAATGGAAGATGCACTCAGGAGTTTTGGAGGCAAAAGTATTTATTGCCGACCGAGACCAACCGGGAGCTCCTTCCGGAGGGATTAGCCTGCCCGGAACAAAAATGCGGGGCCTCCGGTCATCTGGGAAGGGGACTGTGGGGACGGATGTGAGTGCTGAGGTCGCGTAGGCACAGCGGGCACGGAGCCGCATACCTGGCGGGGCCACGGGAGGGGCGGAGAGCACAGCGCCAGGGTCTCAGTCGCGAGTCCCTCCGCCCAGCCGCGCAGGGTAATCGCTCGGAGGCTCGTGGATCTCAGCGTACTCACAGAGCCTCGCTGTGACACAGCTCCTCTGGAGACGGGGACATGCCTGCTGTCTGAAGACGCGCAGGGCCGCGGAAAAGAGGGAGGGAAGTGGGGGCTGCTCCCCTGCCTGCCAGTTAACAGAAAAAGCTGTTCCAGTTCACAGCCTTCTAAAGTAAATGCATTAGAAATGTTTTCCCCTCCAGTGCCCATTATTGTGGAAATAGGTCCCGAATTGTGCGCCTTAGCCACAGATGTTGGACACACTGGTGGCCACACAGCTGGCTGAGAGAGCGTGCTCACCGCATGGGCCTGAGCTCGGGAGAGGACCTCTGCTCCGTTCTCCTGTTCTCTTTCAGGTTGAGGCCTTGTAGATGTGGAGGAAGCTTAACCGCGTGTCCCTCCTGTGCGCAGAGTGGGCACGCGTGTGCGCTGCTGCTGTGGAGTATCACCTGTGTTTGACGCTCCGTGAAGGTTTAACCTGCATGCCGTGCAGCCCACCCACTTAACAGTCAGTGCTCTCATATTTAACGTGCCACTGTCCCCAACGCACCATGAAGTGTTCGGATCATGTCCTGCGCTCCCTCGCAGCCACCCCTGGGTTCCTCCCCTGCTTTCTCTCCTTTAGCTCTGTGAAACTGCTCGCCTGTCTTCCCTCTCTGGGACCCACGGTTGTCACACGGGGAGCCGTGAGTGTGCGGTCTCTGACTGGCCGGGCCTGCTCTCGGGTTGGTCTGGGAACCAGGCACATCGGCTCGTCATTCCTTTCTATTACAGCGAATCACTGTGGTACATTCCAATGATTAGTGGAGGGAAATAGGGCTTGTTTCCACTTTTTGCCAATTAAGAAGTGCCTGGTGGGCTGGAGATTTGGCTCAGTGGTTCCAGTGCCCACCTCGCAAGCGCAAGGTCCTTGGTTTGATCCCCGGTAACCACATACAACAATACTGGGCATGGTGCCTCATGCCCACAGGCAATTGGCACCTCATACCACAAATGTTGGGCTTGATGCCTCACGCCTGTCATCCCAGCACTCGGGAGGCAGAGGCAGGAGGATTGCTGAGTTCGCGGCGGCTTGCCTGGGCTCCATAGTGAGCTCAGGGCCAGCCTGAACTACAAAGCGAGACCCTGTCTCAAAAAAAAAAAAAAAAAATAGAAGTGCGTGGTATTGTGACTAGATTCCCCCCTTTGTGTTCTTCAGTTTTGCATTGTAACTAGGAATGTGAGATAGTTAGCTGGATTATTTTTCTATGATTTATCCAGGGCTCAAAAAATGCCATTTCAGTGTGAAAGACTTCATTAACTGACTACTTAATTCTCTAAAATTTAGTTAAAGTGATATACACACGGGGAGGCAGAGCAGGAGAGAAAGAGAGAAGAGAGGAATGAAAGGGAGGAGAAGGCGCAGCACATACCCAAGCACAAATGCCCACACGCGTGAATTCTGGGATTGAAGAAAGGGAAATTCACATGTGAATAGATTACTTTTACACAGATGGTAATTTTAAACCTGGGTTTAGGTTTAGATTAGAAAAATACCTTGAGGTGTTTAGTGTTTATCCTTAAATGTCTTGAATGTGACCATGATGACAGCTCCTCACTTAGTTTTTATGATCTTGGAGACATGAGAGGAATAAATCTTTATCCTGCATCATACACAGTCAGCTTTGTACCTCTTTTGCTTCCCCAGTTGGATTTCGCAGCGGGCAGCAGGGAAATGTTGCGTTTGTTTTTCTAGGAGCAGGAGAAGGAACTGTCTGCGTTTCTGCGCTTGCGTCCCGTCGGGAAGAGTGGGTGCTGGGCCCCGCCCTGGCACGCAGCGGGGCCACGCACACCCCCCTTCTGCTGGAGGGCGTCCCGCGGGCCCGATCCGCATCGCTGGGCTGTGATCCCACAAACACATGGCTCTTGCAGGGGAAGGGCCGCGTCCCTGGGATGCCACGCTGTGGCCCGCTGGCACGTGCTCCCTGCGTGCCGTCCGCCAGGGCCTGGGGCCACGAGCGCCGCTGACGACCGAGGCGGCCGCAGACTTTCTCTCTGATCGTCCGGGTTTTGAGGAATAGTCGACCTGCGAACGGGAGGAATGTTCTGTTTATTCTGTTCCTCACAAGTGTCTTTGATCCTGAAGTTCTGTAAATCAGCAGCTAGAAGATGAACAATTTGGTGTTTCTTAAATGTGCAAAGAAGTGGAGTGGAGGTTTCAGAGCCAAAGCCTGTCACTGCCGGAGACAGCTGCTGTGACGCGCACGCACGAGAACTCTTCGGCCGCGCAAGAGGAAACTGCCCGCTGCATGTCGCAAGCCTCGCCCGGGTGAAAGAAGGTCACAGCGCGCTGCCCGGTTCCAGGGGCCGGGCAGGAGGCGGGACGTGCCGGGCGTTAGAGAGCACAGCGCTGCCTGGAGGGGAGGGAACGCCTGCGACGGCCAGAAAAGATCCCCAGACCCACAGAGACGTCCGTTACGCCGCTGTAGTGTTGGCTACACCAGCACTTGCGATTCGAAATCGTTGCGCGAACCCCTCAGATCTGCACATCACTTTATTGGGTTCATCGCAGCCAAAAAATGGTGCACGAAAATGGAGAAGCAGTCTTCTGAGACTTCTAGTTAAAGTAGAAATCTGCTGAGTATGTTTCCT
The DNA here is from genome assembly GCA_004025085.1 of Thryonomys swinderianus. Lineage (NCBI taxonomy): Eukaryota > Metazoa > Chordata > Mammalia > Rodentia > Thryonomyidae > Thryonomys > Thryonomys swinderianus. The sequence continues at coordinate 6,312 of PVIC010001568.1, forward strand.
CCTCCATAAGACTTAATGAAGTTATCTTGATTTTAACTGTAGTTGGACAAAATTCGCAGGAACATTTTTAAATGTTTTGGATTTGCTCATCTTGCATAGACGTCTTGCCTGCACCGAGCTGCACTTTCACCCGGGGCTGGGAGAGTGGGCCGCAGACAGGAGCGAGAGGCCTCGGGAGGGCTGTGCTGGCGCCGCCGTGCGCTGTGGCCCGGCGCGGAACCGTGCTCCGAGTCGTCCGCGGACACACTGGGCTGGCGGGAGAGAAGCGGTTTGGGGCTGAGCTGGTATCACACTGTGTCATTTAGAAAACAGATATTTGTGGGGGGTTTTTGTGGTGTTTTTTTTTTTTTTTTTTGAGACAGGCTCTCACTTTGAAGTTCAGGCTGGTCCTGAGATCACTTTGTAGCTCACTTAGTGTAGATCACTTTGAGATCACTTTAAAACTCAGAAATCCTCCTGCCTCTGTCTCCCAAGTGCTGGGGTGACAGGCTTGAGCCACCAAGCCCGGCATCTGTGGTATGTGGTACTGATTGCTTTGCGTGTGGGCGCGAGTCACCATGCCCAGTGTTGTTGTATGGGGTTACTGGGGATGGAACCAGGGACCTTGCGCTTGCTAGGCAGGCGCAGGAAACACTGAGTTAAATCTCTGGCCCTATCTGTGGTTCTTTATTTTTATTTTTTTGTGGTACCGAAGTTTGGCTGAGGGCATTGCTACAGCCCCAGCTCTTTTAATTTTTCTTTTTTTTTTAATCTTGAGACAGGGTCTTGTTATGTTGCCCAGGTTGAGGTCAAACTTGCAACTGCCCTCAGCCTCTGGGGTCACAGGCTCGTCCCACTCTGCCTGGCTTCTGCAGGCTTTTTGAAAGGAGGGAGGTCACTTATTTTTGTTTTCACTGAAGAGTGTGACTGGCCATGGGTAGAATAACCTTAAATTTGGACAAACTGCAGAACTGGCGGCTGGCCATTAATTTTTTATATGATGTTTGTGGTGTACAACAATTGATACACAATACAATTTTTTTATATATTGATATTTTACCATCTATCTCTGAGATATGGTTGAAACATATTTCAGATATGTTGGAAACATATTTCAGATATGTTGGAAACATTGGACCTGGGACCTTCTCACTGAGCTGCGTCTGCAGCCGCTTTTTCATTTTCTTGTTCTGAGCCAGTGCCCTGCGAAGTGGCGTAGGGACAGGTGTCAAGGTGACAGGTGTGTGTCCCTGTGCCCAGCCGCCCTCCTCACCCTGACACACTTCTGCATGAATGTTATATAATTCTTCTTCTAGGCAATGTAAGTGATTGTTATCAGAATTTGCAAGTTTGAAATTGCATTTCATTTCAAATTATTTTGCTTTTTTCTATTTGTTGCAGAAGAGCTATTAACTAATATTCTGTAAATGTTTGAAAACACGACATTGTTAGAGATATTCTTTTTTAAACAATCATAGTATCTTCTAGGAAACTTGTAGGCAATAGAACAATTTTAAAAACAAAAAATTGGAGGTAAAGGCACTTTTTTTTTTCTTTTAGGGAGTTACTGCTTTTGGAAATAAGTTTTAAAGTTTCAGCAAACACCTTTGCAGAAAGTTATTTATTTAAACAGTGTTACTATGCCAAGATAAGGCTTATGCTAGTGACGTAGCAACTGTAGGTATACATCTAATTCTGTGAGAAAAATGGCAAGAAAACCATCTTGAGCCCCAAGTGATGTCTGTTGCCAATTCAATAATGTTAAGTTTATGTCACGTGAGGGAAAGTCACTGGTTACAATGGTGATTTCTTGTAACACTGTAATTTAAAGAATATGATTTTTGTCATTCATGTTTAAAAAACAAAAGAACCCTAGGAATTGTTAAATGTCATGTCAGTCATTGACATATCCATCTGTAGATAACATTTAAGAAATACTTCATCAAGAAATAGAAAAATATGGAAGCAGATGACTGTATTATTTGACTAATGAGTTGTTAGTCATAAGGAATTTCATTTAAAGGGAACTACTGGTGATAGAGGGAAAACATGGTTTGGCATTTAAATAGAAAGCAGAGTTAATATAGTTCGCTCAGTAAAGCATTTTGAAAAAAGTGATCTAATTCTGAGGAATCTAAATACAGGTTTTTGTTGCTCCGGGTAATTAGCTACTGTAATAATAAGATGTTGAATTGCATTTTGTGAAAAAAAGTCCTTAATGAAATGGTATGTATTACTTTATTTTCAAAACTGAGTATATTTTAATGGCCAATTATTAAGTTACATTGGTCCCGTCCCAAGGGTCAACACCACAAAGCATTAAATACAGCTAAGTTTGACTTTTCCTCTGGTACCTCTTGGGAACTACGGACAACTTACTTGGACTTAGGACTTACTTGCACATGGAGGCATCTGCCCTGCGGGGTCACCTGCTGGGACTATCGAGGACATCCGGCCCACTCAGCAGGATTTAAAACTACAAGAATTACTGCATTAGGATTATTTGTTTTAAGATTTACTCGGATTTAAGGATGTCTGCTCTGGCCTATGGGATCTTGATTACAGTGATTACTGTGGATAACTGCCCTGTTTTATGCATGCTAGGATTGTGGGTGTGAAGGTACCGAGTCAAGGTGTGGTGAATGGGGAGGGTGGGTGAGGGGCACTGGCCCGTTCTGCCTGTTCAGTGTTTGGCTTTTTGCTGCCACTGCTCAGAGCAGCAAGAGTCGAACCCAGGCTCAGCCTTTTCTTCAAGGTTCCAATTTTGTTGTGTGTTGGTTGTTAATCCTTTCGCTGTGGGGCTCACGGGGACTGGAGCTTGCCGAGAGGGCTCTGGCTGTGTCCTCTTACCCTGTCTCCTACGTTTGGCACCCATAAGTCCAAGTAAATCATAAGTCCAAGTAAGGCGTCCGCAGTTCCCGACGGTACCTCAAAGCTTCACTTCGGTTATCGTGGGAGTGGGAGTGGGAATGGGAGTGTACCACAGGTGGGGCCGTGTCACCTGGAGGAGGATCTGTGTGGCCTGAAACGAGGTGTCCTCGTGATTTGGAAGCACAGGGTGGTGTGATCTTAAACAGGGTGGTCTTCTGGATCGTCCTTGGCCCTGTGATTCTCCACGTGTGGTAGAGCGGGCAGCTGGTCCTTCCAACTTGCCTTGGGTTGAGTGGCACCCTGCAGTGTGGACTCCATGCCCCGTCTCTGATAGGGTCAGGCCCACCTAAAAGACTAGTTCCCTGTGGGTTTTTTTTTTTTTTTTTGAGACAGGGTCTCGCTGTGTAGTTCAGGCTGGCCCTGAGCTCACTGTGTAGCCCAGACAAGCCTCCCACTCAGCAATCCTCCTGCCTCAGCCTCCCTGAGGGCTGGGATGACAGGCGTGAGCCCCACGCCCAGCTGGTTTCCTGTATTTTTAAGAATTGTCAGGAGATCTGCAAGGCTAAAATTATTATCTTCTTAATAATACTCATTGTTTTCACTCTTGTTCTCATTCAGGAGTAGAGGACTTTCAGAGGTCTGAGGTCAGAAGCAGGTGGGCAAATCCTCATATCTTTTATTCATCCAGAGAGAAAGATTGGCAAAAATGTGTAACAACTACACATTTCTCTTTGAATTTTGCCTGCATTTGGGGAATAATTGTTTTTCTTAGGGTTACTTTTTAATTATTATCTTTTCTTAAATAATTAAATATTCCGTAAACTTGTTTTAATTTCTAACATAATGAGTGCCAGGAAACATAACCTACATAAGTATTCTTTGGACTTTGTCAGTGATCTTCAAAGAGTGTAAAAGGACTTTAAAGCCAGAAAGTATGAGAAAATAGCCTTCCGTGTGTGAAGAGCCGTCCGTGGTGACAGAAATTAGAAATTAGAAATTAGCCAGGGCTGTAAACTCTGATGTCAGCGAAGCGCAGTGCGGAAGCCAGCGTCTGAGCAGCCGGCGGTGAGACGGGCTAGCGGGGACCTTCTTCTGCAGACGTCCACTGACTGTGGATGTGTTTTGGGAAGTTGTTGGACAAACCTCGGATCTAGGTGGCCCGATATTTTCCATGCTCTTTTTCCCTACCAAAGAAAATAATGTTCTTTCCCAAGGACTCGCCTGTTCTGATGAGGTTTCATGATAAATGATGATTTCCTTTTGAAGTTTCACAGACTGCCCCCGTCGCACTTGTTACCTCTGCTTCGTTGCCCTTTGAAGAATGTTCCGTGACGCAAATAGTTTGGGGAAACTCAATTTATGCATTTTTCAACCTTTATCCAGGACCTCCTTAGTGTCATGAAGGAATCGACAGGACTTTCAGAAGTAAATACGCATTGATAATGCAGAGTTCATGGTATAGACTTTCATATGTCTGAATTATAAAATGTATTTTTTGTCAAATAGAAATTTAAAAATACATGTTTAAGAAATAAACAGGGCATGAGTTATTCTATAGACAGTCCCTGCTCCTTATTCCTGGATTCCTGCCTCCTCGGCATGGTTTTCTCGATGCTGTGTCTCAGAGCAAGGACACAGGCGGAAGCCTCCCGGGCGCGTGGGCGAGCTCAGCGGGAAGAAGGAACGTGGAGCAGGTTCATCCTGGGAGTGTGACAAGGGACGTGCCATCACCACTGGGCGTCTGGCCGGAGGGACGCGTGGGCCTCCTAATGAGACTTGCAGGCGGGGTGTGGCTCTTGATTAGGGCTGACATTCATGGTCAGTGTTAGTTTTGGGTAAAGCTTGTGTTTTCCATCATAAGATCATCAGGAAAAGGAGTCAGCACATTTCAGTGCTGTGAACGGTGTGGGGCTGCTTCAGCCAGTTGGCAGCCCGTCCGGAGAGTGGGGTTTCGCTGAAGGAGTCAGGCTGAGAAGTACAGTATGAACTTCTTTGCCCTCTGGGGAGGCGGAGGCCGCTGCTGCGTAGGACTAGTTTCTGAGTGTCAGGAATCAGATCTTGTTACCTTTTCCCCAAACACATTATAAATAAAAATTTAAAATATTATAAAAATAGAAAAACTTGGCATGCATCTTTTTACGAACTCAGTATAAGGCTATGTAGGGGAGGGAACTCACTGATTCAGTGGACTGGAGATCCTGGGACCGTCCGTGTCACAGGGGAAGATAGGCCCCGGTGGTCTTGAAGACCGCCGTCCACGCTGAAGCTCTGCTTTTTGGATTAGGCCTAATACTTGGGCATCATCTTTGTTGAAGTCTTGAGCGCTTGGCCCCGGGGCTGACGTGACCTCGTGCAGTTCTGCCTCAGCTTCCGTCCAGGGCATGGGCAGGGTGAGAAGCCCCCGGGGACGGTGTGTCCCTGGGTGACGCTGTTGTTCCTAGACCCCAAAGGCCTGGCTGAGGACTGGCTCTGAAATGTAGGATGGACGGGGATGGGGAGGAGAGACAGCCCCTGGCCACGCACTCAGCACAGACCTGCTGAACTCACCATCTGAGTAAAGCAAACTTCACGGCCTGTGGTTCTAGCAGGGCTTTATCATCAAATGTGTTTGTTTAGAGAGATTCTTGCATGTCCTTAGCAGGAAAATTGCTGGGTAAAATCTTAGCACGAAAAACTCAGTAGTACAGGTGTACTAAGGGCGATGTGCATGATCTACTCTCTTCATGTAAAAGGAGTTATAGTTCATACATTTAATAAATGTTAAATACTTATGAAAAGCATTTTACTAAAGATTCTTAACATTTTCTGAAAATTAGTGTTAGAGAAATCTTCTCCCAGTCCTTTTCCAAATCCAGTTCCCTCCCCACCTCTCTCCCTCTCCTTTCTTGTGCCTGCTCTGTTCCCTCTGTAAATGTGTCATCACAGTAGGTATGTTCCGTTAAATTGACTTAAATGACAAAAAAGAATTATATAAAAATGAACCAGTTTCTCAAGAGACTCAACTGATTTCTGTTAGTGAAATCTGAGTTTGCTGTTGTTTTTCCTGTAGTCACTGAGACAGTGACCAGGTTCCGGGGCTTTTAAAAAGATTCCCTCAGTCAGGTTGATGCTTTGACGCTCGAGTTGAATAAATGCAGTTTGGTTATGGTCCCCAGTCCACCGTCACCTGCGTGAATGGAGGCAAGGCCTGCAGTGGGCATTAGGGAATGTTAAAAAAATAAGACTGGCTATATGGAAAATCCTTTAGCCTTGGAGAAGTCTTCTGCTTGTAATAATGTATTTTGGTAAGAATCAGGCAGCACAGGGTTGGAGGTTATATTGTCCAAGGATCTGAAATGATGATTTCTTAAGTCACGATTAAGGTTAGTCTTTTGTTTTATTGACTAATTGAATTGTGAGTACTAATCTTTTTTTAAAAAGTGACTCCAACCTTGATAAAGCCCATACAGAGGGCTTGTCTCTCCCTCGTCAGGGGAGTTCTGGAGGTTGTGAACGGAAGTAAAAAGAGCTTTTGCTTCATGGTCCGGCGGCCTGGCTGGGAGGTGTCGCACCTCCCCCGTCATCTTCCTGAACTCCGCCTGGATGCCTCACACATGACGGAGCTTTACTCGACAGAGAAATGGCGTTCAGGCTTCCCATCCCCCGCCTCACTCTGCTTCCCAACCATCGTGCATGGCCTGTGCCTCCTCTGAGGGCGCCATGGTCCAGGAAGGACGCGGGAGTCCTCTCCGTGTCACAGCAGCTGTCTGTTCCGCTGACAGCAGGAACCAGGCAGCGGCTTGTTTGGGACGTGGCCAGAGTGGACGCGGAGGCTGAGCACGTGCAGTGTTTCCTGGAGCCGCAGGACACTGACGTGACTTCGTGGTGCCGTTAAGGTGTGACGAGGGCCTTTCCTGGTTGTCCCTAGATTTGTGCCCTTCTATGTGTACATCAGCGGGACTTGTTTGCACTGTTTCTTCTAAATGTTTAAATCTTACTACTGTTTTCTGTGTTGTGACCTAAAAGCCAATTCAGCAGAAGACGATGGACATGCAGTTATATATCGTGTGTCGTGTGCATTTTGCAGGACCCCCGGGGGGCCTGCGCTTGTGCCCCCTTCCAGCAGGTTCCCTCACAAAGTAAGAACTCGGTGGCACAGCGAAGAGCGCTGCATGGCAGCAGGGCTTTAGCGCAGCTGGCACAGAATTTCCAGGGAAGCCTTAGTAATCTTTGACAGAACTTTAAAAAAATGTCCTTTAGACTAATGTTCATCCAAAGTCGGGTTAAATGCAGTTTAACCTTTTCCTGGTGGCTGATGTTTATTATTATGACACAGAGAGTAATGCGGTACAGTTTATGAGAAGAGGATGCGGACACGGTCTCCTCTGAAACACCTCGTACCGCACACCCGTGGTTCACACTTGCTGCTTGTGCTCCGATGAGGGTCGGGAGGACGAGCGAGCGTGTCAGACCTGGCCCTGAGGACTTCAGCTGGCTGCCCCTGGACTCTTGGCAGTGCGACGGGGGTGGAAGATGGGGAGAGGCCAGGACACAGAGGGGGGGACTGGCTTTCGGCAGGAGTCATCGCCTCAGGAAGTTCCCCTCCACAGCGGGGACAGAGGGGCCATGTGAAAATTAACCACGACAAAATAAAATGTTAAAATAATGTGCCCAATACTAGATTAGGCATAGTAAATATTTTAAAAAATCAATCTCAATTTTGGGAACTGGTTTGAGAAACCCAATAAACACATTATGTCTTCCTGTATGGGACCAGGCTGGTGGATGTACCGGTGCGTGTGTTTTTGTCTTGAGAGGACGTGAAGACGTCTGGGTAGCGTGTTTCAGTTAAGTTATACTGAAGACAAATTGCAGGTTATTGCATTTGCCTAGACAGAATCCCTTAGGGGCTGTGTCATCTTACGTGCGACGTTTCAAACAACTTCTAAGTTATAATTTAAAAGTTGTAAATGTCTGCCATCCTTATAGATAATGCTTAGAATCTACACTGTAGACTTTTTAAATTTTACAAACACTGGGTTTTATGCCTGTCAGTCAGTCCACTGTGGTATGTATGAATATATCCCTTGAGATGTCACTGTGGGAACTGGAAGACAGGGATGTGAATCACTTATATCAGGGATGCCATGAGGGTCTCTGAGCTTCCGGAACACGCGTGGACTGCAGAATGCACCGGAGAAGCCACTGGTGGGTTCGGGGCTGCCGGCGTCTTGTCGCACATCAGCACTGGCGATGTTCCCTGGTGAGTGTGCGCGGCTCCTACTGGTGGAAACACGGCACTTTTTAAACCGTCCTCCAGTTTTGGTAGCTAATGGGGAGAAAAATGAAGAAAGCGAACGTCTCCCCTTCCCACAGTGGGTACCTGCTTGGACCTGGCGCTGCCCTGTCCCCCGGGGTAGGTGGCAATGCCTTGATGCAGCAAGTCGGGGGAGAGGGGAAGGGGATCCATTCGCCTCGGCGGGGCAGACCCTGGGCCCGGCCTCAGAGGCCCTGGTAGAAAGAGCAGGTAGACTTCGCTTGGCAGAAGCAAGAGAATAGACAAAGCCAGGCACCTGGAACCGTGAGGGCCATTGTATTGTTTGGATTTTAGGGGTTTACTGCAGGGTAATTTCCTGAGTTTCCTGAGGTTCTGCGGCCATTCTCTAGGGTTTTGTTGATCCTCCAGCTCTGTTAATGGAGCTCGCTTTCCTCTTGGAAGACACATCTCAAACGCACTATACTTAAGACCATCTTGACCGTTTTTCTGAATAACAATTCTGAGTTTCTGCACTAAATGTTGGAAAGTTCCACCACTATTTCAGGTAAAAATAGTTACAGCTAAATGAATTAACCCTTCCTCCCTCTCTCCCTCATTAAGCTTTAGGCTCTTCTGTTTCTGCTAATCAAACAGCATTAATGTCCTTGTGGACAACTTCAGAACTTAGGGGTAATTCTGGCTTTCGCTTTGCTAGCTTCCCATTCATTTTTTTCTTCCAAAAATAGTTATGAGGGGATCTAGGAGTAGCTAGGGAACAAAACAGAGTAAAAACAATTCTTGGTTAGCCAGAGGATGGGACCAAGACTGTCAGAGAGCAGTGGACGTGCTGAGTTCTTAGGCGCTCTGGGGACCCAGGCAGGCGGCTGAGAACCAGGAGGAGGACTCGGGGAGAGCCTTAGGTCGAGCAGTGAACCGAGAGCTGATGGAGTCGGCGCCGGGGCCGCTGGGCCTCAGGGCGGCTGGGAAGCCTCAAGGCAGGAGCCCCTGGTGGAGCCCAGCAGCCACGGACAGCGCCAGGGCGCCGGTGGGACGTCACCCCTTCCCACAGTGGCTACCTGCTTGGACCCCTCCAGTGACGGGCTTAGGTCAGTGAAGGACCTTGAAGGGATTTGAAAATACCCTGGATGAGAAGGGAAGCTGTTGGAGGCTTTGAGTATATGAGCGAGTATTTATTTATTTTTTCCCAGAATCAATTTTAAATTTGGCCCTTTTCCCTTTCTCCTTGCTCTTCTCTTCCGCCTGCACGTCTGCCTCCTGGATGGTTGCTATAGCCTGTTCCTTCCTGGGTTCTAGGCTTCTGTCTTCACTTAGCGGGCGTTTGAAAGCGGTGGCTCTTTGTCGTACTCTGGTCAACGACTGTTTCTGGTTCTCCATTTCCGCTTGCCAGATTGAGACGCAGCCAGCCGTAGGGTCGTCCACACCGCTGACCCAGCTGCTGCCCAGGTGTGTGCACGAACAGCTCCCTTACTAGGCTCAGGTGTTCGGGCCGCCAGGTGTGCCGCTTCCAGGGCCACGTGGCTCCAGCACCATCACCAGACAGAGCCATTTGGAAAACCACCAACGTCCCGAAGGATTCTGACTCCTCCTTCTAGCTTCTCAAGTAGTTTTTCACCAAAATGTTATTGAATACAATTTTTTTACTACCGTTTGCTTTGGTGCTTCAGAGTTAAGCACTAATTAAGGCTGATGTGTCCACTGCAGGAGCTGATAGGGGAGTGAATATTAACATGCGGAAAAACACAAGCCTGAAACGTGTGCTGAGGGCCATGAGTGGAAAGAGCATGTTGCTCCGGGTTAGAATCATCAGCTAAGAAGGGCACTGGCTTAGAGGGAGGCCTGATTTCTGTGAGGAGAGAGAGCAGCAAACACTGACGAGGAGGTAACATTTCAGATGAGGCTTGGCGAAGATAAGATAGCCAGGTGCGTTAGCTATTTCCCATTGCCGAGACTTAACGCTTGGCACTCACAGCTTAAGGAAAGGGTTGCCTTGGCTCACGGTTTCAGTGGGTTCAGTCCGTGGTCGCCGGCTCCCAGGCAGAAGGATGGGGAGGAAGGCTGCACAGAGAAGAGGGAGGAGTTGGGGGCCAGAATACGCGGCCCAGGGACAGCCTCTTCCAACAGGCACAAGACTGCGCTGAGACATGAGACTTTGGAGGGAAAACTTGTCGTCTAAACTGCGCCACCGGCATAGTGGGGCGGGTCTGTATGGAATACGCAGCATTCCAAAGGCCAGGCCGTCAGGAACCTGGACATGCCAGGGGAAAGGAGGCTGGACAGAGCCCCACGGTGAGGCCGGGACGGTGGCACCGCCTGAGGTCGTGGGCCGTCCCTTGGCGCAGGACACAGGGGGCTGTGTGGCAAGTGTGGCTTTTCATGCAGTGGGAAGCACTTGGAGTGTTTTCAGCAGAAGAGTGACACACGCTCCTCTGAGGTTAAAGCTTCCATCTGTTCGTCAAAATCTGCCTCTTCGCTGGGCGCAGGGCCAGATGCCATTTCCTGGCCCCCTTCACAGCCGGCTGTGAGCCACGGGACTGTGTCCTACCCGAGGAAAGTCAGCAGGAGGAAAATCTCCCACGTCGGCTTTTGCGTGCGTTTCCCTGGGTGCCTGGCAGGGCCGGAGCCACCCACACGGAAGTGGCAGCGTCACTGATGGCCAGTGCGGACCCGGCACCTCCTCCGGCCAGCCTAGAACCATGCGGAACAGCATGAGCAGAACAAGGTGCTCAGGCCGTGTGCCCCACGTGCGCCACGCGTGTTCCGACGGAGGGCCCGTTGGAGGGGTGTCGGCCGCGCACCGGCTGACCCAGGCAGTGTGAGGCTGGGGACGACGTCTGCTGTGCGGTGCACTTGGGAGCTTTTAGCTGCAGTCGATGTCAGATCATTTTGAATGAAAAATCACTAACTCTAGCTGACGTTTCTTTGTGTGTAGTGAGATTAGGAAAGAGGAAAATCTCCCCACCGATCTCAACTACCATATCACTTACTTCCCCAGGGGCCCGCCGAGCCCCTGTAGGCGCATACTTTTTAATTTGAGTAGATTGAAGCAGCTGGGGCCGGTGACATTTCCTACTTTCCGCGCCATCTAATGCAAGCGCTTTGGTAAATTAATGAGTCCGAGCAGACCCTGATTTCCTGCCCCAGGGCCGGAGGCTGTGTGATCCAGGCGCCGCTCCGTACCGAGTCGCTATAGAAAGCAGCTCAGCCTGGGTACTCTGTGAAGGAAAGTGGTTCACTCAGGTCCTGATCTGGCGGGGAGACAGTCCCCAGAGCGTGGCGTCGGTGTCTGGGAAGAGCCTCTGACTGCGCCGAGGGAGCGGAGAAGGGGCAGAGCAGGCGGTGGCAGGCGACCTGCGGACGCGGAGAGCTGCGGCACGCCGCCCCTCCTTGGGCTGCCCGGGCCCCTCCGCCTCCACATGCTGTGACGCTGCGGCCAGGCCTCCCCCGCCTCAGGCTGTCTACAGCACAGTTTGCTTTCTGAGGGAGATGGTCATTGTACCGAATTTTGTTTTTTCGTGTCAAGAAAGTTTCTGTGATTCAAACGAACAGGGCCGGGGTTTGTCATTGAGGAAGCATCGCGGCAGCAGGATGGGAGTAAGATGTAAGTGACTGAACACAAGGCCACTGGCCAGACCAGGGCTGAGAAAGGACAGAAAAAAGGAGGGCTAACGGGACTCTCATGTTGATACACTTCCTCTTAAGAGTGTAAAAGTGTATCAGTAGACTTTTCTAAGATAAAGCCAGTTAGTGGCTCCCGCTGCCAACTGTGTTACTGATGAGACATTTTCACTTTGAACATAGTGACCTCTTTCACTAGCGTATCTACTACCTGTGTGGCTAGTTTGAATGCGTTTCATGGGCATGATTAATCTCTCCATGATGTTTCACAGGGCAAGAGTAGTGAGTGTTGGAATTATTGGTAATAAGAGAGGTAAGGATATGATCACAGTGATGAAATTAAAATGAAAATCAGTAAGCATGAGAAAAATAGTAGAGATTTCATGTGTGGAGGAGACAAGTCCATCAACAAGAAGAACAACTCAGGAGGGCAGAATTGATGCCACGTGTGGAAAAATCCTGCACATTTCACAGTCCAGGAGCAGGTGAAGCGTGTTAGCCAGGAGAGTAAGCGCCACTTACTGAGTGTGTATTTGAGGATCAGCATTCATAACGCTGCCCACTCAGTGCTGCTTTCCTTCCCTTATGTAAAGGCCCGAGGTTTGTCCTGGAGGCTGAAAACCCTGTGTGGCAGAAGATGGGCAGTGTAGTTCCCTGCAAGCCGAGGCCCCAGATTTGGGGCCTGCTGTGTGTGCCTGATCGTGCGGAGTGCAGAGGGGCGTCTGGAGGTGTTAGAGATTCATACAGAGGTGCAGGTGTGGGGCGCACCTGGTGCAAGACGGAGGACACAAAGACGGGCAAAGCCGGAGCGCAGTGAGAAGGTGTGGCAGAGGCTTTCTCTGGACAGGTGTGCACGTAGGGTCCATGTGGGGAACAGAGGAAGAGGGTGTAACTAGAACCTTTGCGGTAAGTTCTAGTCTCCTGTGAGTCTGATGGCGCAAGACGAAATAATTAGTAAACAGGCAGACATGAGACTTAGAGAAGAAGCTGATCCGTGCTCTCTGGGTAGCCAGGATGGCAGAGCTGAGCTTGCCACACCATTTCTTCAGTCCCTTTGGAGCAAGCGGTGTGACAGGGCACTCAGAGGGCAGCGTGTTCTTAGATCCTAGAACAACGAGGAGTGATGCAGGCGGAGCCCCCTGTAGTTCTTCCCTAGAGCTTCACAGCGGGGTCTTTGTTGTTCCCGGAGGTGAAGATAAAGAGTCAAGTGCTCAGGACTGGAGATGTCATAGCTGGTCTGCAGGCAGGAAAGCTCAGCCCAGTCATAGTCCCAGTTATCTAATTAATTTTCCCAAATAAGATCAGTCCTGTCTTCCGTTTCTGCGACGGTGGTGTCATGTAAGAAACACTGAGTCAGTGGTTAGAACAGGCAAGACAGACTTGCCAGTTGGAGCCAGTGACCGCATTTGTGAAAATGCAGAGGAAGTTAAGGACCTCAGAAAGTAGTTACTACTTACTTTACCATCTGACATGTATTCTAAATAAATACAGTTTACACACTGGCACATAATTTCCTTCACGTAGCTTTCAAACAGATGTGCTGTTTTTAAATTAATGCTGTCTGTCAGCATATGGCCTTTAGTGTGGAGATAAGAGCTGTAACTGTAATATGGAGGTGACATTTAAGGAAGAGCACATTTTAGACGAAACCATTATTTGTCTTCAGCTATAGTACTAGATGCAGCCCTGGTGTTTTCTGAACCACAAAGAATGGAGGAGTTAGAAAATGACAACCAGTAGATGGAAGGGACCGAAAATCAGGCTAAGCTTCTAAGTGGTGAACAGATGCAACCTGAAAAAATAATATGCGTGCAGACATAAATCTACATTAAGATAGGAAAAATATGTGCTAGTTCTTCAAATTGACAAACATTTGGAAGTGTGCTGTTTCCACAGAAGCTGAAAGAGATTATTTAAAGATAGAAATATCTGGAGCACAGCAGGGAACTCATTTCTCTTGTACCATGTGGTCGGGGAGGGAGCTGTAAAAGAAGCACATGCTTAAAGTCAGCGCAGCAGCTTAGCGGAGGGTTATCGGGGGAACAGAGGTGGTTTTAAGCCTGTGTGCCCCGTGAGACTCCCTCTGGAGATGCAGCATCAAGTAGAATATATGAGTAGACTTCTCTCGCAGTTGGATGACATATCCACGTTGTATGTGAACTGTGCATTCTGCCTCATGTGAACTTCATTCTTGCCGTGTATGAATTTCTGCATTGTTTGAATTACTGATGTTTAATAACAACCGTTCTAAGTTTATGCCAAACGTGGAACAAAGCAGTTCTCACAAGTCACGTCCTTGCCATTCGGACAGGTGTGCTGTGAGCTGCCGGTAGCATTTCTTTCCGAGGTAACTCTCTGTGCTCCTCCTAGGCTGGCATGATACGCAGTGACGAAGAAGACTTTTTCATTGAACCCTTAGAGAGAGGGAAGCAGATGGAGGAAGAAGGAGGCAGGATTCACGTTGTCTACAAGCGCTCGGCTGCGCAGACAGCACCCGCGGCCGCGCCCGGAGACATCCATTCCCCAGGTAGGCGGTGACGGGGCTCGTGCCTCGCCGCGAACGGCGTGTTGGGCGCAGCCCCGAGGGGCCAGGAGCTGTGCTGCCGTGTTCTCATCCATAAGGGGGCGGAGCGCAGCTGTTCATCTGTATCGATCATGAAGTAGACCTTTTCTTTTTAAAAAGGCATAGAAGCTGTGAATGTTAAAGATATTATTTTATTCCAGGATATTATTATATCCCTGATAAATTCCTTATGAGTTCTTGTAAAAATTTCACATTAAAATGTTTTCTGGCTTATGAAATTAGAATATATTTATGCTCTACAGAGGTATCTGAATTATGGATTACTTGTGTTATTTTAAATGTTCTCAAACAAGATACATAGGCATGGCAGAGGTATGTTTTAAGAGTAGGGTGCTAGATACAGTGGCAAATAAATTATGCTACTTGACTCTAAAATGTGTTTTGTGAATTATTTTTTCTATCTGAAGGCGACATAAGTCCAACTTGTCTTAGAATATTAAAAATGAGAACTGAAGTCAAGGAAATTACGGCAGATTTGAATTTCCTATTTTTGTTTCAGTGAAATCTCAAAGTAAGTGGTTATTAGGGGCATATTCCTGTAAGTTTGTTAGAGAAATTTCTATTCAGAAAACAGGAAATTTTGATTTTTAAAGTCTGTATTACTTTTTTTAGGCCAACTCTGGTTTAAGGGACCCTCTCTAAAGAAAACCTGAGGGATACAGATAATCTAAGTAGCAGCCATTCGCCTTCTCGATTCTCTCCGTGAGCTGCTGCCCACGTGCTGGTCCTTCCACCCGCTGGCCTTGTCTCACCCGCTGCCCTCGTGGGAGGAGCGACCTCAGGGCACACTTGGAATTATCATGCTGAGCAGTTTCTCCTTTGAACAACGTGCTGGTAGACGTACTTTGTGAACTGTGTGCCTGGCTTTGAGAGCCACGCCGTGGTCGTGGAGGTGGCCACGCACCCAGGGTGCCAGGTCGAGGCGCGGCTGACACCCGTAGTGGCTCTGACCCCTGGCCGGCACTTGGTCTCTCTGAGCCTCAAAGCTTCATCTGTCAGTAGAAATTAAAGGACATCGCACCAGAAACAATATGTGCAAAATGCTGAGTGTAGCCTTCCAGAAAGCAGGTGCTTAATCAGTGTTTTGTTACTTTACTAATGAGTGCTACAGTCATCTTGGTGATTGCCTTCCTATTGGGAACACATCCCTCTCAATTCTTTGTGTTTTAGAAATGTAACTGTAAAGCAGAGGAGCGGGGTAGGCGCTGGAGTTTCTCTGAGCTGTGGTGCTTGAACGTGATGAAAGCCCACAAAGCCTCTCGAGGTGGCGGTTGAACTTCCGGTAGGAGCGCAGTCAGCGTGCTCTGGCGTCGTGCGCAGGCGCTTTGCCTCAGTCACCGCGGGGACCCAGCAGGCTGCACCACGTCGCTCTTCTGTGGTCCCCGATGGGGCCCATTTCTATAACTAGCGGCCTTTGTACTATTCATAAGTTTGATATTTATAGGAAGGAGAAGTTACTTTTTCTTAAGAAAATTACAAGAAGTGTTATTTTTACTGCTTATTACAGAATGGGGAAAATAGTTCAGTAGTTAAGGTATTTAATTTAAAAGTATTGCATGGAATTAAGGAAATTTCTAATCTTTGTGTAGGAAATTATTCAAGTATCAGTTCCAGTAGCAACATATACTCAGTTCACGGCAGGCGTTATTTTTAAGAATGGAGATGCTGAAGACTGCAAGGTCTGGTCTTTAGTCACCACGAGGGGCCTGCCTCATGGTGTGTGCCGCAGCCTGACTAAAACATTTTGGAAATGTTTCAGTGGCTATCCACAGGAGAGGGAGTTCTTTGAATTATCTTAAAACCTGAACTGAAGGTAAAAAACACTTGATTCTTTTAGAATGTGTAATGAGGTACTCGAGAAAAGACTTCATCATCTTTATTTTCTTATTTATGAAATTCTGACTGAACTTTGTAGCTGGTAGTATCAACTTACCTTTCTATGAGAATTTGAAATTTAACCATTTATGTTAAAAGTATAACACTACAGTACGAAAATATTTCCCTAATTTATACTTAGAATGTAATATATCCAGAAGCGTGACTCTCAGTTGTGTGACCATGAAGTTAAAAGAAGAAATTAAAGCTATAATGCAATACTTAAATTCCTTGAGTTTGTTTAACCCTAGAGGGGAGAAAGGTAACTTTTAAAATAAATGGTTACAGTTTCCAGGGGGAAAGAGAGAAATTGAGAATTCTAACGTGGAGCATAGAGAATTTTAGATTTGATAAAGCACGTAGCAGAGGTTAGCTTGTTGGACACCTGGGCTTGCTCTGGGGTCCAGTGGAGCCTCACACGCGGCACGGTGGAGACAGCTCGGGAGGGGGCAGATGCCGGCCCGGCCGAGGGGCTGCAGGGGGCTCTGCTGTGCCCTGTGCCCTCGTTGCCTTCCCTCTGTGCCACTCAGGATCTGACGGTGTGCGTTTCCCCGAATCGGGCCCATAAAGATGCCTGCCACCTGGCACTCGAGGTGAGGACGCCGTGTCCTTAAAGGGGAAAAACAGAATCGCCGTACAGGATGAAACGTGCTTCCCTACACCCAGGACTCCCCGTGTTCCACTCGACCAGATACAAACCGCGTCTCCCCGTCTTCTAAGAGTCTTCGTCCGAGTTGCCGGAAAAAGCCACAGCTTTTGAATTTGTGTAGTGTCCATGGGAAGCCCCCGCAGCCACCGAAGAGCCCTCAGCCCGTTCACTGCACCGCACAGGCCGTCTCCCCTTTGTCTTCAGAGGAAGGAAACGTGGAGACCCTTGAGGAGCTGTTAGAAACGTGCGGGAGCAGCTAGTCTAGCCCCGGGGGGAAGGGCTGCGTTTCTGCGGGGCGGGCGCCTGCAGCGTAGGAGCCGCGGCGGCGCGGAAAGCGGGACCGGACCGAAGGGAGCAGCGCCTTGGGTCAGGCGGCCGGTGTGGTCCCGGGTGCGCGCAGGGAGGAGCCGGCGCCTTCATCAGGTGGGACGGCCTCAGTGCTTCTTGCTCTGATTTCTGCCCTGGATGTATGTGAATCAGAGGCGGCAAACTGTTTTCCATTTGATTCAGTACTTGAACTTTGATTGGTGACAACGTGCACTCACAGAGTACATTTCCACTAATAATCATTTGTCTCAATTCAGCTCGAGAACAAAGCGGGACTCTGTGCACCTCCCACGGTCGTCGTTAGGAAGTGTGCTTGAGGCAGTTTACTGTGGAAGCGGCAGGGCTGTGCTTTTCTGGCATCATGCAGCCTCTCATATTTTTAATGGACTCCTAGACCGTCCGCTTCTCCTTTAAATTGCAAACCATCCATTCACCAGAAGCTTGGTGCTGAAGTAATTTTTGTAATTACTTCCCACCAGTGGGAAACTAGGAAAATAGATTTTCCTTTATCTCCTGGCCTCCCTTCAGGATTTTCATTTTCCTGCAGGATCCCAAATGCTTGTGCTGCTGGTAGGGTTGTCATGGTGCCGTGACAGGGTGTCTTTGTCCCAGGTGGGAGACAAGGAGAAGTCAGAAATGATTTAGGAGTTGCTCCTGGTTGCTGGGAATGAGGGTGTAAAACAAGAGCCAGAAAAATGGGAAGGCTGCCATCCTGGAGAGGGGAGGAAGTCCCGGGTGTGGAGTCATGCCTGGAATCCGCCGACGCGAGCGGCTCCCGCCCGGTCTTGGGAAGAGCCCCTGACTCGTGTGGCCTGATCAAAGAAAGCCACTGACAGGCTTTGTAAACCTGTCAGGCAATAGAAGTTAACTTCAGCCGGAGATTTAGCTCAGTGGTTCCGGCGCCCGCCTCGCAAGCGCAAGGCCCTGAGTTCAATCCTGGTAACCCATAGAATGCTGGGCGTGGAGACTCACACCCACCAAAAATCAACACCACACACCACAGTGCCGGGCATGGTGGCTCACGCCTGTCATCCCAGCACTCGGGAGGCAGAGGCAGGAGGATTGCTGAGTTCGAGGCTTGCCTGGGCTACATAGTGAGCTGAGGGCCAGCCTGGACTACAAAGCGAGACTCTGTCTAAAAAAAAAAAAAAAAATGAAAAAGAGAATGCAGTGTTACTAAGTATTAGTTTATTACCACTCTCCGTTCCCCTGACTCCTCTGTGGCCCTGTCCTACACTCTGCTTCTGCATATTGACTGCTGTTGGTAACTAGTGTACTGGGACTCAACAGTGCTTATCCTGGACTGGTTATTTCACTCAGTAGAATGTGCTCGAAGCTTATCCATGTTACCATATACAGCAGGACATGGGAAGTAAATGTCTCTGAGATCTTGATTTCATTTCTTCCAGCTGTACATCAAAAGCAGGATCGTGGTCGTTCTGTTTGCAGTCTTTCTGTACTGTTCCTTAAGGGCCATATGAGTCTCTTCCCACCAGCAGTGGAAGACAGGCCCCCTTTTCTCTCCATCTTTGCCAATTCTTTTTTTCTTTTCTCTTCCCTCCCTTCTCTTCTTCCTTCCTTATTTCTCAGAACAGTCATATTAATAGGTATATGGGGATATCTCCTTGTGGTTTTGATTTGCATTTCCTTGATGCCTAGGGATAGAGACCATCTTTCTGTTTACTTGTTGGTTATTTGTGTCTTCTTCTGAGACAGGACTCTTCACTTCCTTGCTAATTCTTTTTAGTGTTTTGAGACAGGGTCTTGCTTTGTAGGTCAGGGTGGCCCTGGAATCACTATGTAGGCCAGGCAAGGCTCAAACTCACAGTAATCCTCCTGTTTCTGCCCCACAAGTGCTGGGACCATAGGTGTGAGCCACCACGCCCAGCACTGTGGTATGTGGTGCCAGGGATTGAACTCAGGACCTTCTGCTTGCCAGGCAGAAGCTGGAACCACTGAGCTAAATCCCCAGCCCTTCCTTCCCAATTCTTTAATCTGGCTATTGAGGGATATTTATTATTAATGGAGTTACATATTTTGGCTGTTAGACTCATAAAGTACATAGTTTGAAGATACTTTCTTCCATTCCTCAAGTTGGTTTTTCACTGTTACTTTTTCTTTTGCTATGCAGTGGTTTTTAGTTTCATAAAGTCCCACTTGTCTATTTTTTTTGCTTTGTTTCATATGTTTTTGGCAGCTTATGCAGAAAATCATTGCAGAGAGCAATGCCATGGAAACTTTACCCTATGTTTTCCCTAAGAACTTTATATTTTCATGTCATATGACTAACTCTTCAATCGGAGTCAAATTTTTATATGGTGTAAAAGAAGGGTCAAGTTTTATTCTTCTGCTGTGGTATTCAATTTTCCAAGCATTATTGTTAAAGATGCTGCTCTTATTATATATTCTTGGCAAAATAATGGGGTACCAGGATTTATTACATGGATTTCTCAGTTCTTTTTTTCTGTTCCATTGGTCTGTATATCTGGTTTTACTCTATTGCCATGCCTTTTTAATTACTGTAGCTTTGGAGTATATTTTAAAGTTTGTGTGTGTCTAGTTTTAACTCTTCTTTTTGCTTTGTCTCTGTTTTCTTTATGGCTATTTAGCTCCTCTGTGATTCCATAGAAATTTTAGGATTATCTTTTCTATTTCAGTTACAAATATGCTATCAGTTTTTTTGTTTGTTTGTTTTGGGACAGGGTCTCGCTTTGTAGTTCAGGCTGGCCCTGAGCTCACTGTGTAGCCCAGGCAAGACTCAAACTCAGCAGTCCTCCTGTCTCTGCCTCCTGAGTGCTGGGATTACAGGCGTGAGCCACTATGCCCAGCACTATGGTATGTGGTATTGATTGCTGGTGGGCATGAGTTACCACGCCCAGCATTCTGTGTGGTTACCGGGATCAAATTCAGGACCTTGCGCTTGTGAGGCAGGTGCTGGAACCACTGAGCTAAATCTCCGGCCCTGCTATCAGATTTTTGAAGGGGACTGTATTGAGTTCATAGATTGTTTTGGACAATATGTACATTTTAATAACATTAAGTTTTTCAGTGCATGAACATGGAATGTTTTTACTTTTGAAAAATATCTTCTTTGTTCTCTTCACTCATGACCTCTCAGCTAGTGTTTGGAAATGATTAGTAAGTAGGTAACCTCTGCACAAATGGTGCAGAATTTCAAGAGACAGGAGAGACCAGTAGGAATCAGAAAGATTTATTTAAGGTCAACACTAGCTCAGCAGACTCTTACCCAAGGGAAGAGCATGGAACGAAGAAAAGTTCCAGCTTTTCTACATTTTCTTGAAATGAGTTGTTTTTTTTTTTTTTTTTTTTTGAGCCAGAGTCTCACTTTGTAGTTCAGGCTGACCCTGAGCTCACTAGGTAGCCCAGGCAAGCCTCGAACTCTGCAATCCTCCAGTCTCTGCCTCCCGAGTGCTGGGATTACAGGCATGAGCCACCACGCCAGGCACTGTGGTATGTGGTATTGACGGCCGGTGGGCGTGAGTCACCACGCCCAGTATTGTCGAATGTGGTTACTGGGGATCGAACTCAGGACCTTGTGCTTGTGAGGCAGGTGCCGGAACCACTGAGCTGAATCTCTGGCCAAATGAGTGGTTTTTTGGGTGACATAGCCAGTGAGTTCACCAGAACAGGACAAGGGCAGATAGTTCTGTAACTTTGCCTTATAAGAAGACAGTGTCTCATGAGTCTTATGAGAACAAGGTAGTATAAACTCAGTTTGCAAGACATAGCTGCCAGTTTTATTTGTACCAGAACAAGAAGTTACAGCTGCACGAAGGAGGAGGAGTGGTGGCGGGGACTGGTCAAGGTTAAGAAGAACTTGTTTTTCCTTAAGTCCTGTTTCACAAAGACAAGGAGAAATAATACTATATTTTTCTGAATCCATCTTTATGGTGGTTGTTTCTATGTTTAATATTCTTATGGATGTTGTAAAGACTTGTTGGAAGATTTCTTGTTGGGATATTATTCCATCTTTCATTTTGCTCATGTAATTTGAAAGGAGAAAAAACAAGATGTCAAATGCAAAGTGCTAAATAACAGGATTACCAATGGATTTGATGTTAGAAAAAATAAATGTTCACCGTTGTAATTTAAGCACATGATTCATTACCTGGTCTGTAAACTAAAACACATGTAAAATATGCCTTTGAGATCCTAAGTCACTAGAAGAACATTGGACTTTTCCATTTTCCAGCGGCTCTGTGTCCAAACTTAGGATCTTAATCCTTTATGATAATTCTTTTTTCTTTTTTCATATATGGAGAAAGCTTTATGCTGAATTCCATGGAACTGTAGATGTGATTAAAATAATCAAATTTATTTTCTTTATGAATATGAATTATTGATTTATGTAAATATTAGAACATTCAGGTTTCATATCGTCACTCTGAGGCCACACAGTTGTTTTTTCCAATTTCCTAACTTCTTGTCTAGAGGAGGGATATTGGAGTTGAAGGTGGCAGAAGTGCCATCTCCAGACCTCCTTTGGTGCAGAGGGAGAGGTCATCTGTTTTAGCATTCTTCTGTTGCTGGCAATAACAAAGGAAAAGTTAAGGCCAATCATAACGGCAGTTCCTTGCTTTGGCTACCTAGATCTAGTGACTAAAGCTTGAAGAACTAACTGCTTGAATGTGATGTAGGGCAGAAACGCCAATAAACTAATGGGAATGGAAAACTTTAAGTTCTTAGTTTTAGTCCCTTGAAGGTATCGCTCAGATTTTTAGTCACAGGGACCTAAAAGAAGAACTAGGTGTACATCATTATTTTTAGAAAACATATTTTGCTTAATGTGAGGCCGCGTGGTGTGAGGACAGAATTGTGCACATTTCCTGCTCGATGCTGCTCTAGCCCCTAACCCGAACATAATGGAAATTTTTATGAAAGGTGTTTGATAGCCAAGGAAAGAGTCCAGCTGTGTTAGATTTCTTAGAGTTACAGGTAGCCAAGGAAGCCCTACAAAAACAGACTCCTGGTGGTTCTATTCTATTCAGCTAGTTTTAAAATTGGATCTTTAATCTTGCTCTTTATAATGCTAAAGAAATAATACATTAACGTGTTGGCTGTCCTTTTTTTGGATACTGGACCACTTTACACGTAGCTCTTTGGTGATTTTATGATTTCCTAAGATACAGAGAAGGAAAAAAGATCATATGTCTCACTTAATTGGTGAGAAAACTATAATCTTTATTAGAGAGGGAGTTGGTAAGCTTGATTTGTGCCTTTTGAAGCTATTGCTACTTCACATTAAATCACTAGACACATTTTAGACTCCTGAGATATTATTGACACTGGAAAATTATCCTGTATTTATTAGATACTTAATTATCCTGTGTCTATTAAGTGCCCTATTAAGTAGTATAGGGCACCTCAAGAAAGATCGGCTAAAAACATGCAATGATAGCCCCATGATTGTGCAATTAGCATCATAATATGTGATCTAGAAAATATATGTAATACAATTTTAAAGATACCAGTGAAGATTGAAATATTTGAAGAAATTCAGATGGATATTGAAGGATGTCAGAAGATGAATCAAGATATAGTTACTGCAAAGAAAATAGGCTCTTTCTAAGAAAAGAAGAAAAATGTGTTGGCAGAGCCTAATGATGATAAAATACCGATAAAATTGCTGTTGGCAAATTGTCTTAAGCAGAAGTTCAGGAGGCACCTGAAGGAGTCAGAGCACTGCAGTTCAGTCCGATCTGCTGGCGCCTGGATAGTGAACTGCACAGGTGTGTGAGCTGTGAGAAGTACTCTTTGGAGCGTGCCGTCCCCAGGCTCTTCCCCGAGGACAGGATATCCGAGCACTTACTGCTACCTGCCTCGCGTGGGCCGTGCCAACCTTGCCACCACTGAGCGCGCTTGTAACGTCCACGTTTCCTAAGCCCCGTCTGACTCCTCTTCTTACACCCCAGTGTTTGTAAGGACTGACACCCACCGTCCTGGGTTAGCTCCCTCGTCCGGTGTTCAGCTTCCCGGCTCCGGCGGTTTCACGCCAGGCAGGACTTGGCGCTGGTCCGTCTCCGCTGGTCCTGCTCGTGTGCGGAGCCCAGTTAGATTTCTGTACAATGCCGCGGCAGCCTCCTGCCTCTTCCAGATTCTAAGCCTCTCTGCCTGCTTTGTACTAGGTTGCCAGACTTTGTGGATTGTGTACTCACAGCACGGGGATGTGCCTACACACACACAAGTGTGTCACTGTCATTTGTACACTGGAGAACGTGCACATACAACATCATAGAACAAACCAAATGATGGAAATCGTAAAGAATGTAATAAAGATAACTCTAGAAGTTCAGTAGTTCTCCATTTTCCAGTAAATTTTTTATAGATATTTGCAGAATCAGTACCCTGCTTTTGATGGAAGATACAGAAGATATCTTTGCAAACCGAAAGCCTAGATGTCGTTGTTTAGTCGAAATTCTTCAGTGTTTCTCCAGTCCCGGCTCTGGGTGTCCTGGAGCCGCGCGGGTACCTGGGCCGGTTACCTGGGTTGTGCCTGCCTCGCCAGCACCTGCCACCTCCAGCTCACGTTCCCTGAACGGGGCCTGGCACACTCCGCTCTGCCCTGTCGGCCCTGCAGCTCTGCCCCCTGGGATGGCATCGTGTGTCCCCGCTCTCGCTCCACCCGACAAACACTGTGCCGTCTTGGAAAAGGAGTTGGTGTCCGCCTAGGACCTTGTGTGACCTGAACGGCGGAGATACTGTTCTTCCCACCAGCGGGGCGACCTGAGAGCCTGGTAACCCTCTGTACAGATGGTCTCCGGTTTTGTCGTACACACTCTTTATTTTTCTAACCCTATCTGATATTTCTCTTTGAGAAAAATGCAAATTTTATTTCAAGCTCCTTATTGATAGTAATTTAAGGAAGTTTTACTTTTTTATAGTAGCATTTCATGTAATTAAAGAATACCCTATAAAGCAGGATGGGGTGAAAATTCAAAAGTATTTTGGAAAAACTGAAATCTCTTAAGAAATTCATTGTTTTACATGAGCACTTTTCAGAAGGACTTGTGTAGATTTTCTTTTTCTAGTGAAATTGGGCTGTCTAAAACAGTTTCTTAGTCGGGATGGGTGTCAAGCGTTTCTGTCCATGATTTTCTTAGTATTTGTGTATTTGAGTCACTTCCCTCTCAGAAAGGATTAAAGATTTTCAAAGGGGTCTATGATTTAAAAACTGTTGAATAATTATCATCAAACTATTAAATGTTCTTTGATTTAATTTTCCCATTTAAAGTTTCATCTAGCTATATATATGCATGTGTATATATATGCATATATGTAGAGAGACCAAAAATGTATCCATACTGCAAGAAAAACGGTATAAATATTTTAATAAATGTACTGAGACGCCCTGGGGTTACTGCGAGTCACCTTTGGCGTCTAAAATGACAAGAGGTGCCCAGAGTGGGGCCATCAGCTTCCAGACGCAGCGAAACGCCCCTCCCCTCCGGCAGCCTCGACCCGGAGCCGGGGACGCGCTTCCAGTGCTTTCCCTGAGGCGCAGCGGGCCGGCGGCTTCTCTGCGGTCCATGGCGTCCCCCACTGGGAGAAAAACACCGTCTCTTTTCCATTTCCCGAAGCGTGCACATCTTCTGGCAGCCCTCCCCCAGGTACTAACAGTGTAAGAAATTGCTGTTACTCATGTAATACCGTGTTGCTTCCTAAGCTAAGAGACTTTTATTATTACAATAATAATAGAATAACATACCAGTGGTTCATTTAAAAAGCACGATCCTTTCTTCCCCTTAGGTGTATGAATAAAGTACTCTAGTGCAGCAGTATTTGGTAAACTTACCGATGGGAGAACAGCATGTTCTCATCTGATTTATTCCACTCACAGAGAAGATAATTATAGAGCACTAGCCTGTGGCTTCCATGAGCAGGATCCGCTGCGTGCGGAAGCCCGGCAAATGCGCGCTGCGGAGATGGACCCACGGGGGGTGGAAGACGAGGTCTTCGGTACCGGCCAGCCGTGGTCGGAGGGTGACATCCCCGCCCTGCGCCGACCTCGGCTTCCTGGCCAGCGCGGAGCCCGTGAGCTTAGCTTCTTTGCCAGACGTTCTGTCATAGAGGAAGACACAAAAGGCTTTCGCTTGAGTCACGGCAGGCTTTGTGACGCCTTCCTTGGCCCTTTATGAAAGCACGTGACAGGACTTGTAGAAGACTAACCCCCTTAACATTTCTGTAAGGAACTAAAGAGATGCAAAGCAGCACCACCCATTTCCCCTCCGGTGTGAATTGCGTCTTACGGCGGCAGTGAATTATTTCAGTTCCCCTGGAGAGGCCCGAGCCCTCAGTGGCTGTGAAAGAGGCCTCTGCAGAGCCGGCTGTGGGTTTTCCCGGCCTTTCACTGCTCCCGGCATTATTCCTCTGAAAGAGCCCTTCGGAGAGCAGGGTCAGTCAGGGGCTTTCACACAGCGCGAAGTAAGCTGTCCTTTAATCGCTTCCTTCCTGTGGGAAAGTCGGCCAGGGGGAAAACAGACTGGGGTCATATTGACGTCCAGACAGAGATTATCTGGACTGTTCACCTTCAATTTGCCCATGTTCTTTGCACCGCTGTCGTTTATTTCAAATTCGGTGTTTTAGCAAAGACAAGATTCTAAAAATCTTAACGTAGGTTTTATGCTAGCGATCTTCATCAAATTATGTGTGGTGAGGTTAATGTTCTTAACTCTCCTGGAGTCTTATTTCATTAATCCAATAGATGTATTAAAAAAGGATGTACTGTTTTCTTGTTACTCCAAGACAATCTCTGTAGCTTTCTTTTTTTAAAATTCTGAGAGGGCAACGAAACTGAGCTCTTCTGAACTTCTGATGATAGCTGTGGTTACAGTGACTGTGCAAATGATGGTTTGCTTTGAGGATGGAGTCGTAATTGGGAGATGAGATGGTAAGAGGAAGCTTTTGCTTAATTTTCACTGCTTGATATGTAAAGTGACTCGTATTCAGCATATTACGTGCATCTTTCTTAAAAATTAAAACAACAAAGAAGAGGTTTATCAGTCTGAGCAAAGCAGTGAGCGTTTTCGTCCAGGTCCCCGTGTGTATCCTGCATCCAGGGCTGTGAAATAGCGTCTCGCTGCAGATCCCAGCTCCACCGCACGCTCCGCAGGGTCCAAAGGGACGCGGATGCTGGTGTTTGTGTTGGAAAGTTTCTGAGGGAGAGAAATAGTCTCTTACGTACAGAAAGAGGGCAACAAACTTTCTTTCATAGTTCATGATCATTACAAAGTTAACTGCCTCCTTTTGCCTTTGAGATAATAGTTTAAATCATAGTGGAAAAGCATATTGGTTTTAGGCAAAAAGGCCCACAAAGAATGTACACTGCCCTCCTGACCTCTCTTCTGTTCTTTTCCTCGGGAACTGGTCTTGAAGAAGGCTTGGCGGTGTCCCTTAAACTTCCTGGGCGCCTCCGCCTAGCGTAGGGGAGGAGACAAGGGAAAGTCAGGACCGAGGGGGCCGTGCAGGCAGGTGGAGACCCCCGGGGTCCACGCGTGGGAAGTGGGGGCGCGGAGCTGGCGAGGGTGCGGTGGTCAGCACTGCCCCTCCGTCTGCTCCCGGGCTCGGCGTCCGGGCTGCGCGGCGGTGTGTCCGGAGGAGCTCCGCGGTCCTGAGCTGAGTCCTGAGAGGCCCCACCGCGCGGGTCGGAGGAGGAGCCTGAGGCGCAACTCCCGCCCTCGTCACCACCGCCAGGCGCAGCCAGGCCTCGCCTTGGCGCTCTGTGCGCTCCGGGGCCTCGGTGGCGAGGGCCGGCGTCTGGCGCTCACGCGTAGTTCAGCTTTTCCGTGAGAGACTGGAGCTGCTCCCTCCGGAAGGTAAACGTGAACTGGGAGAGGTGGTCAGAGTCCGTTGCCTTGTTTTTGAAAGTTTTTTCAAGCTCTTCAGCCCAGATTTCCGGTCCCTGCAGTTTTTCTGACCCAGAGTGCCCGGTGGCGTCCTGGGCAGGGGCACCAGCTCCTGGGATCCGCAGCAGCCGCAGCGTCTTCACGGCCTCCTGCGCTCTCTCTGCTGCGCTCTGTTCTCACCTGCGCTGCTGAAGCGCCTGCCGGTTTTCTAGGCCGGCCTGCCCGGGCGGGTTTGCATGAGCTCGGACAGTGATTAACTGCCGCTCTTAGGCTGAACACCACCGTCGAGGCCTATTTCGAGCGCGCAGCGAAGCGCGGTCCCCAGACCGTGCCGAGCACCGGCCGGTTGGCTTCTGCCTGCAACATCTCTGCGTCGCGCAGACTGAGCAGCCCGTCCGTTCCCCGCTGTCTGTCTGTCTGTCTGTTGGGCCTCTCTGCTCCAGCCGCACTGAATTTTCCGCTCCTGGACACGGCGCTAAGCGCTCCTTCCTGTGGCTCGGAAGCGGCGTTTCCGTCTGCAGACAGTGCTCTGCGCCCCGTTTCCTCCGGCCGCCCTCAGCTCCGCCTGGAGCAGGCCTGACGGCGCCTGTGTTAGGCGGCGAAGGCCAAGGTGCACACACGCGAACGCGAGCTGCCCAGTCCTTCAGAAGCGAGTGGTTGTGAGGGCTCCTCTTCCCCACAGCTGTCCCCGAGTCCGTGTGTCGGGAGCTCCCCACCCTCGCGCGGCGCCTCCCAAGCAGGCTGCAGAGCTGAACGCCACGGAGCTTTGCTGTGCAGCGTCTTCCGCTTCTGTCAGTGCAGTTTCGGAAGCAGTGGGCTCCAGCGCTCTTCCGATCGCAGCACGTAAAAGGAGGCCGCAGGCGTGGACTTTCTTTCTCTAGCAACCCAGGGAAGAGAGGTCAACTTTGGGAATGAAGAAGGCGTGGCGGCTTCCAGGAGCTGTTTACCTTTTATTTATTTCTAAAAATAGTTTTCAGTTCTTTCTAGAGTGGCTTAGGAAGTGAAGAAATTTCCCAGACAGGTGATTTTTATGCTCTGGAAAACTGGTGGGACAAATGCTGCCGAACCCTTCTCTGAACTCGCGGGAGAAACATCCCTGCGCTCCGTCCTGTGTAATGACATTTATTTTTCCAAAACAGTGAGTAATCGATATAGGAAATGTCATTTTTAGCTGATTATTATGTTTCAATAAAGTATGAGATGCTAGGGAATGAAATAGGCAAAATAAGGAAAGTTGAAAGTTGGGCGTAGTTGCGTGGGTTTGCGCGTCACCGGCCTTGGGGTGCTTAGTGTTTTCTGTAGGTGTCAAAGCGGGGTGCAGAGTCCGCCCTGTGTTTTTGTTTGAGTATTGAGAGGAAGTTCTTGGGGTGGCCTCAGCGTCAGCCCCACCACATGAATTCATGCATTTATTAATTCTCTAGTAAAAGCCTTGTAGTATCTTGGAAACCTTTAAATGGCTGGTTGGTTGGTTAATAACGGAGGGTGTAGTTTTCTCAGTTCTCAAATCAGTACCTCGTGGCTGTGTGTGAGAGTTCTGTGATGCTTCCTGTTTTGATGGATTTCGTTGTTCCTCAGTGCCGGGTCCTGGGCGCCTGGCACGGCACCCTGAGGCCCAGTGGGCAGCCCAGTGCCGTCCGTTTCTCGCTCCTGTAACTTGGAGTTTGGAAACGTGCCCTGGTAACAAGGGGTTTAGAGAGAACTGAAGGCGCACCGGCCTTGCACTCTGTCCCCGCCAGGAGTCGGGGGCCAGTCTCAGTGACACAGGGGGATGAAATACACTTCCCCAGACAGGAATGCGTGTGTTCAGATGGCAGAAAACAATGAAACTCCAGTGACGAATTTTAGTGAATAACTCCGTTGATGGATGGTATGATCTAGGGAGATCCCCAGGGCGGCATCGCCTCACCAGGAGTGGGGACATGTGGGGAGGTGCCAGCGTGGACACTGGTGACCTCGCGGGGTATTCTCACAGCGCGGGTGGGATACAAAACACCCGAAACGCAAGACCTTGGCAGTAAGTCATGTTTGTTGAAGCATGAAGGGTATTTCTTCCAACTTTAGGTCCCAGAGTTCTTAGCAAGCATGGAAAAGTCTATGAAAAAACTTAAACGAATTGCGCTTGGAATGTAATTTAGAACAAAACTTTGTATTAACTGTTTTCTGATATATTTTGAAATATCTAATTTTATAATTAAAAAGTTTTAAATTGTGAATGTATGTTGTCATCTGCGGTGATGACTGCAGAGCAGGGTTTGGAGGCCCAGACCAGGAGGGTGAGGCGCAGACTCGGGAGGTTTCGGGGAGCTCTCCTGCTTTTAGTGAGGGTGACACATACACATAGGGAACAGAGAGAGGGTGCGGCTACAGTGTGGTTCCGTCTGATTGGCTGATCTAATGTGGTTAGCTCCGATTGGTTGGACAGTACCCAGCTGAAGCCTTGTTCTCAACTGGCTCCGGGTGTGGGGGAGGGGCCTCAGGGCTCCCGGGCTCGGGGATCCGCGCAGCCGACCCAGTGGCCCGAGGCCCCGGAGGAGCAGGACGCCGCCGCCCTCCCCTCCCCTGCGGCTCTGCGGCCTGTGCCACCGGGGGAGCCGGCCCGCTCCCTCCCCCACCGGGCGCCTCGCGTGGGCACCCAGAGTCCCACGGTGTCCTCCTCGGCCCCGGGGAGCAGGGATGAGCCCCCGGTACGGTAGCTCCTGGAGGAGCGGAGGAGTCGCGAGCAGGGGGAGCAGGAGTCGCCCCAGCTGCAGGTGAGTCTCTGCGCGCGGGAGAGCGAGCGCGTCTCCATCTTCCTTCCGGGCCTCGCCGCGGCGAGGATAGCTGCCTGCGGCGGAGCTTCAGCCGGGCTGGAAATTCCCCTTCAACTGTATAAATTGAAGGGTTTTCTTGAGATCTGTTTATTACCCGGCCATTCCGCCACTCGGCCATCTCCTGCTTCCCGTGTTCATGTAAACTTCCCACGTTTATGTTTTATTTGTGCTTGTTATTCGTCCCCTGGCTCCTTTTCCTTCTCATCCACTTGAGAGGCGTAGCTGTCAGTGGGTGTAAGTGACACTTTGGAGGCAGCTCTAAGTTTTGTAATTTACTTTTTGTTTCTCTCACCCTGTTTTTGCCGCTATGTGACTTGTTACGTGATGTCCTTTGGATTATCTTATGTAAATTTATCAGCTTTTTTGCTTTGTCACTTTTTTAATGAATATAAATCTTTGATATTTCAAGCCTATTTAGAGTTGATACTGTCCTAATTCATAGAGATGTGAAAGCCCTGTGCCCTTGTAGGTCCGTAGCACAGGCCGTCTCCTGCCACCGCTCGTGTGGCACTGCCCTGTCCTGGGAAGCGAGGGGAGGCCGCTCACTGCCCGGAAGCGCTGGGGCTCCGGAGGAGAGGGCTGCCTTCACGCGCGTGGGAGACACGGCCGCGCCGTGTTCAGTACCCGACCCATAGTTTCAAACAAAAGCGGCAGTTGCTAACTGCCTCTGTGTGTGAACCGAACTGTCCCTGTTAACTGGGGCCCACGGGCCGTGTCATCTCTGGCTGGTCTGGAGCTCCTCCTACCTGTGCCTTCGCGGGTGGGACAGTGCGCTGCCAAACAAAGGATTTTCTTTCTGTTGTCTCGCACTTGCCACTAAGGTTTGGAAAGTTTTGGTTGACACTTCTTCAGATAACTTTTGTTTCCGTCATTGCATGTCTTCTGTCATACTCTCTCAGGGTCCAGTTATCCAACGTGTAATCAAAATATAAGATGCAACACCACATACCACAATGCCGGACGCGGTGGCTCATGCCTGTCATCCCAGCACTCGGGAGGCAGAGACAGGAGGATTGCTGAGTTCGCGGCGGCTTGCCTGGGCACCATAGTGAGCTCAGGGCCAGCCTGAACTACAAAGCGAGACCCTGTCTCCAAAAAAAGCAAAAAAAAAAAAAAAAAGTTGCATTAAAAACACATTGCCATTCATTCCCTCAAGATTCTTGGATACACTAACCCACCCTTTTGCCACTCTCCGAAGCAGTCCCGGGGTCGTCTTCCGTCGCGTCTTTGTGAGATGTGAGTGAAAAGCACAGCGAGGGCTGCGGCTACCGCCGTCCGGCCGCGAGGCGGGCTCGCGAAGGGAGCCCCACGCTGGCCTTTGCAGCCACCCGCTGCCCCAGAAGGTCACCGCACCCGGGGCTTCCGGCCCTTCTCCCCGCGCACAGGTGCGTGTTCCGAATGCCTCGGAACCGAGAGGCAGCCGTGACGGCGCAAAGACCTTCGTGAAAGAGACGCCAGAGCTGCTTCAGAAAGTGGCAGCAGCGGCGGGATGAGTGTATAAATACAGCGTAGGGATGAAAGGCAGTGCCCCGTTTCCTAACGTCTTTAACAGTTTAAGTATTTTTTCCACCTTTGTGTGTTATACCTTTGTTTGTTGTTCCAAGTATCACTGGTTTTGTCTTTTAGACCATTTATTATTATCTCAGATATTTTGTATTGATTTATCATCACATTCATTTATTCTTCTATCATTTCCCATCTGTACTAAACCTACCTCTTGTTTTTTTTAAGAAATATTTATTATAATTGTTAGTATGTAGTACTGCTGTTTTTAATTCTTTTTCATCTTTTGAGATGTTCGGTTTCCTTATTGTGAGTGCATTCTTTATGTTCTTGAGGAATTATTTCCTTCGAATATTCATTGCAATACCTGGCTCTTCTGAGGCTCTTCTTGAGTAAACTCGCTTCTCTTTTGACTTTGGGTCACTTTTTCCTGTTTCATTATGTCTTTCATGATTTCTGAATGTATTGTGCTGTGTTTAATGATACACTGTAGAGACTATTTCTCAGTCCTCAAAATCGTATTAATTGCCTCATGGGGTTTTGGCTCTTGGTTATGTTCGTTTTAAGTAGAGAATTTGGCTGGAATCAAATTCTTCATTTCTTTTGGCTGTAGCTTGGGTGGTGAGAATTTGCTGTAGCCATGCATGCTTCAGAGGTCGGTCAGAGACCTGACTGAAGGTCTGTTGTAGAATGAGCCTCATCTTTTGTGGTCTTCTGTGTCTTGGGATCACTCTCTCCCCACCCCCACTGTGCTGCCTACCCCCCAGTTTGCTGCTTAGGTAAGCCGGAAAAAACTACATGTTTCTATTCAAATTTAAGCCACCCACATAAACCTATCTGGGAAAGAAAAGGCATAAAATCAGAAAATTCCCACTTGTCCCTTAATCCAGTGTTAATTGTAGTTACTTCTTGCCTTTGTTTATTGCTGAGTGCCAGTAGGAAGATGTTTTTATCTTATGTTTTTAATCACTGTCTGTAAGAGTGTTGATTGGAAAGAAGCCGTCCAGCCATCCCTCAAGTGGATGCCATCATTTATTGTGGATTGTCAGAGATGCTACCAACAACAGACAGAAATAGTGAGAAAAACATGTGTTCTTGTAGAAGAACCTTTCTCTTCTTACGATATTCTATAAGACTATAAACTTTGCTTCAGGAAGGAACTTTGTCCAACAGGAGGACGTTTATATGAAAGTAAAACTGTATTAAATTCTCCTACAAACCCCAAAGGTCCTTTTAAATAACTACCTAGCAAGAAATATGTTACCTAATGGTGATCTTCTTTGGAGGTTTTTATATTCAAACCTATAAATAACACAGCATTTGTGTTCTAGGATTTGTCAAACTATATGTTACTGTTCCTTTAGCCCTTAATGATTTTGAGTTGGGATTCATAGAGGTGGGCTGAGAATAGAAGTGTTGAAAGTGTGTGCAAATTGTGAAACCTCAAAATCTTAAAGCATTCTGTGCTTGAGTGATGTCTACAGAAGGTTTCAAGAGGTCAGATCATGCAACAGTAAGACACTGAAATATAGATAATATAGAACTATGTACAAGGGGAGGGGCAGAGGCTGAAGCACAGACATCAGAATTTTCTATGAACAAGTAATTTATACACATAACAGTGGAAGGCTTGTTCATTAATGGAATTTCTTTACTTGGCGTGTGTGTGTGTGTATCTGGGTTGTGTGATTAATGAGTGTGAGCTTTGCAAAAACACTTGTATTGTTAACACATTGCTGGGATTCTTCTGGCTACCACTTGACAGAGAATTACTAGAATATATTTTAATCTTAAATCAGACTTGGCATCCCCAGAATAATTCTCAGTGTACATTAAAGAGGAAGGGAATCTGAATCAAATTGGACCTGGGATTTTTTGGGGGCCTTGAATCCTAAGGTTATTTGCCTGAAAATAACAATATATGATTGCAACGATAAAGAAATTACAGAGATTGTAAAGAAATTACAAAGCTGCAAAAAAATTAATTCAAAGGATGCTGCATGATTCAGAGAATTAAGGAAGTGAACAAACAAGCATGAGGCAACTTTGATCTTCATTTGTAGAGTCCTGGGAAAGTTTAGATAGGTTTAAGACATCATGTGGAGGTTAGAATTTCTCTACAGTGGAGCACAGAGGTCAGAGTGCTTATAAGAATGAGGACAGTAAAGGCCAGACTCAGGAAGTTGCTGCTGAGAACAAGAACTCCACTAGCATTTTGACTTCAGACTATGCGTCTGCACCCTGATAGAAAATTTGTCTGTTTTGACAGTGTCCTGAGACTGTGGGAATCTGAGAGATTAATCATGATGGACTACTTAATTTGTCAAAGGAAAATCAAAGGCAGCCAACATTCAGGTAGCAGTGTAAGTACCACTGGCTGGTTCTAGCTAGATTAATAGTGAAAATTGGAGCAAAAGAGCAGAGCATAAAATTTTAAAAACCTTAAATTTGAGCCCAGAAAGAACCATGTATAAATTCAGGATTAAAGGATGTGTTCCTGCTAAAGAATTATTATAATTAAAAAGAATACAAAGCCTTTGTACAAGGATAAGAAGAAAGATACCTTTTGGTCATCTCAGAAACCAGTCAGAGCCCACGCAAGCCCAGATCTCAGTGTCAGCCTTTCACACCCCAGCTCAGTGATGAGCTCCTGCATTCCTAGGAGTCATTTTGCTGAGCTCAGCCGTCCAGGCACTCAGAGGTCGTAGTCGCCCTGGTCTAAGAGAGCCAGGCTACCACTTCTGTGGACAGCAGACATGGGCATTATCCATGGAAGAACGGAATGCAAGAGTTGGAATAAAGGACACTGAGATCTGCTCAGATTTTAAAAGGTCCGGGAGGCCAGGAGGAGCCCCAGAGAAAGCACTGCATGCGGGTATGTGAACGAAGCCAAAGTCGGAGTGGAGAACCCAGGAAGTCCAAGACACCAGGAGCGTGGAATGTCGGCTGAGGAAAGCTACAGGCCCGACGTGCAGCCAGCCCAGAGGAAAGGCTGCAACGGGCAAGGCCGTGGTCTGGGCCTTGGAAGCCAGTTGAAACTCACGTTTTACTGCCACATGCCATGGATGTCAGACACGGAGTTACAGGGCTTGATGTTTGCTTTGCTTCGACCCGGTTCTTTTACTCTCTTTCTTCTCTTTTGGCATGGCAATGTTTATCCAAGCTGTTGTGCATTGGTTATATAATTTTTTTTTTTTTTACAGAAGTTCATAGCTTAGATTTTGCTTTGAGTCTCAGGTGAGATGTCTTTTGAAAATGGTGAAACTGTTGAGACTTTGTACATGAGTTGTGTTCTGCTGGTGTCTAGAGCAGCTGAATTATGTTAGGATGAATCGTGAACTTGATGCTGTCTTTACGTGGAGATTAAATGTGGTTTAAGGCGATGATTTGGCGTGAAGCTGAGGAGGACAGGGATGTGGCAGCGGTGCGCGTTGTCCTGGGAGAGTGTCTCCTGCTGCTGGGCGCGTCTCGCTCCGGAAGGCCGGAGGCAGCAGCTGGGCTCTGTCTTGTTCCCACCCCCTCCTCTGTTTCCTGTCTGCCAAGAGCTCAGAACCCTCGATCTGCGATGCTCCTCTGCCGTGGAACCTGCTCTCCATGGACTGGATCCCTTTCACATGTGACCCAGATTACCTATCTCCTCCTTTGAGTTGTGGGTGTTTAATATTTATTGTTTCCAGGAACAGAAAAGCTGAGTAACACATATGTACGATCTTGAAAACTTAAGTAGCTTCTCCATCAGTGCCTCCTTTTGTGGTCACTTTAGCCATTTCATGTTTTCCTTGGCTTTCCTAACAGCTTGGCCAGTGGCGAGGTTACAATGACTTGAATGGGCAGTTTCAGTTTCCCATAAAGTGAACTTACTCTTTTGTTCTCCGCTAAAGCATCCTCCCCGTTGGTATGAAAATATCCAAATCAGTAGAACTCAAAGTCGCAGAGTTAAGGAAAAAATGAGTATCTGAGTTAAAAGATCGACTTTCTGATTTTTTCACTGATATGTGCAGAATAAGTTCTGAAGTTACCTTCTTTCAAGGAAGGAGACGGACCTAAACTCGCAAATTGGGAACCTGCGGAGGTGGGGTTCCGGCCAGCCTCGTGGGGCTCAAGAGTCTGTGTTGAGGTCACGCGGCCTCAGCGCCTGCGCCACAGCCCGGGGCTGGCTTGGGGGGGGCACGCGGGAGAAGCTGCCTCGTCTCTGTGCGTAAGAGCCTCTCGTGCAGAGAAACCTGACGCGAGCATTCCTGTGGGGTGAGCGCACCTCACACCTCAGTTCCTTTCCGGGGAGTCTGTCCCAGTTTCTCCTTCACGCGTCCTGGCTGTCGGTGTTGCAGTTTTGTTTCTTGTAGGACTATAATTACTTGAACGTACAAGCCGGGAACTTGGCTGTAGATCTAACCTGGGGACACATATGCATTTGGGTAAAGTGTAAATGATGGGCAGTACTTAAATTCAGTCATTGTGCAGAATATTACTCTACATGGTTTAAAAATTCCACTCTGACTGGACTAGGAGTTTCTGGATAGTTCTTGTCTCTCCAATAGACCACTGATAGGAAGGGTGAGAGCCTTTTCATTTTCAGTGAGTTGAAGCAAGGAGCTCCCTAGAAACCTGTCGGTGCCGACTGGGGAAAGACAGAAGAGTGAGGAGAAGTCATGGGTCCCGTGAGCAAAGCGAGCCTGACTGCAGGACCCGCTCGTACAGTCGTTCGCTGTGAATGACCGAGGCAGACTCAGTGCTGGTGGGTGTACACGGCCTAACTGCAAAACTAATCAGCAGTGCTCGGTTCAAGAGCGGAAGATCGGGCCGCAGTGTTCTCTGTAGCCCACGGTCAGACATTGTTTGCCAGAGAATGGTAAGAAGCTGAGAGCTTCACATATTTGCTTATATGTACTTGGCTTTTTAAAACCATGCATCACACACACACAGGCACTGGCTTGTTTCTAAAAGCTACAGTCATGTTCCATAATGTGCGGTTGGTCATAAAGAATAAAAGTGAAAGAGTTTGCTCTGTATTTTGGACAAGCAGAAAAATTTTGTTTCCCTCCCTCCCTCTCTCCCTCCCCCGGCCCGTCCACCCTCTCCCTGCCGGGAACTGCCTGTTGACCGCATGCCGCGAAGGGAAAGCCCCAGGAGCTGCTGGCCCTGTCTAAATGTGTCTCGCTCATCTGGCCAGGAGTCCAAGGCCTCAGTCTTCCTGCCGTGAGATGAGTTCCTTCAGCAACACGTGACTCTGGAAGACGACCCCGTGTTTCAGTTGATAACTTTGCCATGGCAGGCATCCTGATTTCGGCTTCTGAGAACCTGGAAGAGCCTTAACAGCAAGCATTTGCCCTCTGCCAGTACACGGATCGATAGGACCACGAATTCACAGGATTCGCTACCCAGTAAAATGCAGTCAGATCGCAGTGTGCTAGTCCATCCTAACTTCTGCGACTGCAGATAGCAATTTTAAGGCATGATGGTTTGGAAATATCGTGTACTGCTACGTGAAGGGAAGCACTTATGTTGAGCAGGGGAAAGAAGGCTCCCTCCTCCACGGAATGTCAGACTTATTAACAGCCAATCTGATTTGGTCATGTGATTCACTGGAAATTAGAAATGGAAGTTTCTGTTAGAAGTAGAAGAAGAAAGAGAAGGAAATTATGAAAATGATAGTGGTATAAGTAGGTGGAAAGTGTTACTGTTCTGCTATATTACTTGCCTTTCACATTCTTTCTAGGAAGGACTGGATGGTCTTGGGGGAAATAAAAGCTCCTGAAATTCAGATCTTAGTGGACTTGAGTGTGAATAGAACTTTCTTATGTGAACAAAGAGGATGTCATTGCTTAGGGTAGCAAACTAGAAGAGTGTGGAAAAGTCGCTGTTGGATACACTGAAATGGGAGGATATATGGGGCTGGTCACTTTCCCCTGAAAAACTTCAGAAAAGTAACTAAACCCTCAAGTATTTCATGCAAGAGGATCTCCTTTTTTTCCCTCATAGCATAGAGGTAAAAGCAGCACAGAAGCTAAGAGTCAGGGAGCCATGGGCAATACTAAGCTTTTACGAGTTTGCCAGAATCAGAGAGGGCTCTGGGATCCCACAAGACTCTTAGATATGGGAAGTTCATTTACTGTACACACACACTGTGTTGATTAGTCCTGTAATAAACACTTTACCTGTAACTCTATTTTTCTCTAACTGGGTCTTGTTGAATTCTAAACTTTGTGGTATAGTACCTGACATACTGGATGCTTTGTAAAGATTTTCTTAAATTTATCTATCAAAACCAAAAATCCTTTGTGTGTATTCTATGATAGGGACAAAGTTTGTTCTTCTCTTCATGGATCTTACAGTCTAGTAAATACATAAGCATCGGTTCTCGGCCTTTTGGCTAAGATCAAGTGTAGTAAATACATAAGCAGGTGAAGGAGTATTATGTAAATACAATAGATTTGATTAGTATTTTCATTTTACTAGGATGTTAGAAGTTTAATTAATGAAATATGCACTCACCTAGAAAGTAGAAAACCTAGTGATGAGTTCCTATTAATTACATTTGTTCAGTACTCCAAAATGGGGGAATTCTCATCATAAACATCCATAATTGTATGTTTATATTTTTCAGAACACTGAAATTCTGAAATATAATTGTATGTGCTAATCAACTTAAAAATATATAGATTTGTTTTAAAAATACAGATATTGGGGATTCCATTAAATCTTATCTGGTTTAAGGCCAGATTTCATCTAGCAGTTGTGTATTGTGCAATTTTGAATTCCCTTACAGATAAGAATAGATGATTGGCCTCAGCTGTGGGATCATTCCTGTGTTTCTGACTGACTGTTTGAATTTATCCATCTGATTGGTTGAATTGCTTCCTTTTCCAAGATTTCACTAAAAGCTTGAAAAATCATAAGGAGAATGTTCTCTGTCCTTACAGAGTTCATGTGCTTTTTTTTCTGAAAATCTTTAACACACTGTGATTTCTCAGAACCAAAGATGTTCAGCAAAGCACAACTAAAAATATATTTATACAGATTTTCCATAAATGTGCTGCCTTTTATACTCATCTGTTCTTTCCCTCTGGTTCTCTTTTCTATCTCTTATACCCTACACATGCCATATTTCTCAAATGCCATTTTCAGTATCTTACTACAGTATTCTCTAACATTCATGTGCTATTTTTGTCTTTTCTTTTTTTTAATTGAATTCTTTATTGGTACAATTTATATACCTCTCAATCACACGTAACACTGGGAAATTTGTACCAATATATGACACAAGTTAATTCTCATTTTTACCCATATCCCTATCCACCCCACCTCCAAACCCCCTATATGTGCTCTTTTATTTTCTTTCAGAGTCATATTTATTCCTTCCCCTCATTACATTCCCACACCAAATTTCCTTTGGAAATTTCCCATTCTACAAAAACTGTCATACTTTCTAGAGCTCATTTGCATCTACAGTGCTCATATCAAAGAGAAGATCCGGTATTTGACTATCTGTGATCTATTTATTTCACTTATTAGTGTGTCCTCCAGGTGTCTCCATTTGCACATAAATGAATCAATCTTGTCATTCTTTATGGCACAACAATACTCCATTTTATTAAAAAAAAAACACATCTTCTTTATCCACTCTCCAGTTGATGGGCACTTGGGTTGTTTCCAAGATTGAGCTATCACAAACTGAGCTGCTATGAACAAGGGTGTACATCTGTCTTTCCAATATGATTTTTAAAATTCTTTTGGGTATATTCCTAGCAGGGGGATAGCAGGGTCAAATGGGACCCCTAGTCCTAGTTTTCTGAGAAATCTCCACACAGATCTCCACAATGGTTGCCCAGTGGAGAAGGGTTCCTTTCTCCCCACAGCCTCACCAGCATTTGTTGTTGGTTGATTTTGTAATAGCGGCCATTCTTTGTGGAGAGAGATGAAATCTCAGTGTTGTTTTCATTTGCATCTCTCGAGTGACCAGTGATGTTGAAGATTTCTTCAACTGCTTCTTAGCTGCTTTGACTTCTGCCTCTGAGAAGTGTCTGTTCATTTCAGAAGCCCATTTTTGAATTGGGTCTTTGAACTTGGGGAGGCTGATCTGTTTAAGTTCTTTATATATTGTAGATAATAGCCCTTTGTCTGATAAACAGCTAGTAAAGATTTTTTTCCTAGGTTGTTGGTTGTCTTTTAGCAGTGCCAGTGACTTCGTTTGCTATGCAGAAGGTTTTCAGTAGGATTAGATCCCATTTGTTGATTCTTTCTGCTAATTCTTGTGCTATAGAGATTTTATTCATGAAGTCTCTGCCTAGGCCACTGTCTCCAAGAGTTTTACCTAACCTATTTTCTAGCAGGCTTATTGTTTCTGTTTTAATGTTTAAGTCTCGCATCCATTGTGAATTTGGTTTTGAGCATGGTGAAAGAGATAGGTCTAGCTTTAGTTTTTGGCAGGTTAAAGCCCAGTTTTTCCAGCACCATTTGTTGAACAGGCTGTCTTTCCTCCATTGAGGATGTTTGGCTCCTTTGTCAAAGATAAGGAGTGTATCCGGCTTAGTGTATCCGGGGTTGTTTCTGGATCTTCTAATCTATTCCACTGGTCCTCGGGTCTGTTCCTTTGCCAGCACCATGCAGTTTTTATTACAGTGGCTTTATAGTAGTTTTAAATTGGGGATTGTAATACCCCCTGCCATGTCGTGGTTGCTTAGAATTGCCTTTGCTATTCTAGGTTTCTTGTGGTTCCAGATGAATTTTTGTATTATTTTCTCTAGCTCTGTGAAGTATACCGTTGGAATTTCAATTGGAATTGCATTGAATCTGTATAGTAGTTGTGGGAGTACAGCCTTTTTTTTTTTTTTTTTTTTTTTTGAGACAGGGTCTCATTTTGTAGTTCAGGCTGGCCCTGAGCTCACTATGTAGCCCAGGCAAGCCTGGAGCTCAGCAATCCTCCTGTCTCTGCCTCCCGAGTGCTGGGATTACAGGCCTGATCCACCACACCTGGCTTTTCAGGTATTCTTTGTCATGGAAGTATCTTATTTTCCCATCTGTTCTGAAAGACAGTTTTGCTGGATACAACAGTCTAGGTTGGAGGTTGTTTTCCTGCAATGCTTGAAATACTTCCCTCCAGGCTTGGACAGGGATCAATCTCATGCCCTTGTGCTTCCAAGGTAGGCGCAGTATCACTTGAGCCAAATCCCCAGCCCTTGTGAAGGTTTTAAAAGGTTAATTCTATCAGTTAGATACTGTAGATTTTATGCAGTGCTCTCAGAGCAAAACTAGTGACCTCCCCTTTTATCCAGTTTGGATTGTTTCAGTACATGTTCATTTTGTGTGTTTTTGTTAGTTTCCACGCCCACTTAGGGAGACTAGTTCTTCATTCTGCTATAAACTTGCCCTCAAGATGTGAGCTTACTGCAAACATCGTGAACCCACACACGCTCCCATCTTTTCTAACCAGCACATGGGGGAGACAACCATTCTGTCTGTATATTGAGTTGCAAATATGCCATTTCAAGCGAGTTAGGCTCTCTAAATGTTTCATTCACCATGCCCAGCGACCTAAGGCTGTTGTTAAGGTAGAGGTGAGGATTGTCACCATTTTCTGCTGAAAACCAGAGGAAAAAAATCTTAGTCAGAAGCATGAGTCTTTTCATGTGGGTGAGATTTTTATAAACCAAAAGGAGGTCATTCATAGATGATCAGTTTCAGGTCCATCTAAGGCA
The DNA here is from genome assembly GCA_004025085.1 of Thryonomys swinderianus. Classification (NCBI taxonomy): domain Eukaryota; kingdom Metazoa; phylum Chordata; class Mammalia; order Rodentia; family Thryonomyidae; genus Thryonomys; species Thryonomys swinderianus. The sequence goes on from PVIC010001568.1 coordinate 47,340, forward strand.
GCATATTTTCTAAATACTCTTGACAATACTGCTTGGAGAAGTTTTTCTTCAGGACTCTAAGATGATTTTCTAAGCTAATTGCTACTCAGAAGAGAGGAAGGGTGAGCTATTGACAGCATGTTACGTGCAGCCTATGAAGATATCCCTAGCGCGCGCGCTGCTGTCCCGACTTCCCCGAGGTTTCCCTCGTGGTCAATGACGCTCGGTCTGGGAACTGAGGATTTTACCTGAAATAATGCGAGTGTAGCCTCCTCTGCGCACAGGTGGGGTGATGCCCCGGCCGCAGAGGGGCGGCTGTCCTGGCTCCGGCCTCCGAGGCCACAGAGACTGAGGAGGCCGTGACAGACGGAGCAGCTCAAGGCAGGGCCGCGGGTGCTGAGCAGGGCGGACACGCTTGCTGCAGGCGCTGGCGTGTTTTCTGAGTGGCACTGACCGACAGGTTTTCCTGAGGTTCAGCAGGTGCCAGAGGGGCTCTCGGTGGCTCGCTCCCCTCCGGTCTAAGGGTGATGGTCTGGTATCTCCTTGCCAGGGCGGCTGGGGCCAGAGCGGCCTCCGGTGGGTACGGCCGTACATCAGGGTGGCATGGGCAGCAGCTGTTGGCCAGCTGGTGCGGAAGCGTCTCCACAGTGTAATGTCCGCCACGTCCACATTAGCACCGCTGGCCGTGTAACTGCCTGGTTCTCCTCCTCCTCTTCTTAGGATGCTGTGACGGGTTACCTGGTTAGTGCAGTAGCTCATTTGTTTGAACTCTTCTGGATCAGTGGGCAGTTTTGTGCCCCTGAATCGGTCTTCTGGATCCACCATTACCCTAGGGACAAGGACAGAAAGAATCCCTAACACAGGAATTTGGGCTGGAGTGGACTCTACCAGAGGCTTACATAAGGGTAGACCAGAGGGGCAAGTGTAACTTACGGACTGTCATATAGAAGTGTTGCATGATTTAATCTGTGGTTGCTGTTATAACCAGAAGTAATTATTTCAGCTAAGCATAGGGACAGTGTCCAAATCACTTAAAGTAAATCACAGAAGGAGCAAACACTTAAAGCTGGATGTATTAAGCTACAATTATTCATGGAGAGGCAGCATCCTACTAAAAAATCTCCAGGTAACCTGCAAACTCTTCTCACTTTTGTAGTCTTCAACCTATAGCACCTCTGAGAAAGGAAGGGAACAAAAATAGGTATTTTTCCATGGGAAAGCAAGGTAGCAAAGATCCCCCAGTTCATACAACTCTCCCACGGCAGACCAAGACATCACAAAGGGAAAAGAAAACACATAGCAGATAGCAGAACTCTATGAAAAGTTCATAGAGGGGATGAAGAAAATAGATGAGTTTGAAGAGGAAATGAATAAAAAGTTCATAGCAATTTCACTCAGTATGTTCAACAGGGAATTCTGGAGAAATAGGTAAAAAACTGGAGAAGCTAACCAAAATGGGTCAAACTCTGAATGACAGACTCAACAAGGATTTGGAATGCTTGAAGAAAACACTAGACAGAAATACCTGAAATGAAAAACTGTAGAATTCACAAATTGCAGAAACGACCAGTTTGAAGACAGAGCGATAGTGAGGACAAAATAGTGAATTAAAATGAAGAGCTCAATGAAGCCAAAAAGAAAATCAGAGAACAAGAGGAGACCATGCAGCAGCTGCTAGGTGAGAATAAGGAGACCAGCCTAAGTCTAATCAGATTAGAGGAAATCTAGAAGAGAACACAGATGGGTTTACTAACATGTTTACAGAAATCATAGAAGAAAATCTTTCAAATATAAGAAAAGAGGTTAAAATACAAATACAAGTTTATGGAATGCCAAACAGTTATGAAGAAAAGGGCTCACTGTGGTATATTTTTATTAAGTAACCAGATATCCCGCAGAAAAACAGAATTTTAAAAGCAGCCAGCCAGGGAAGAACAAAAACTTTGCACATAAAGGTAAACCAGTTAGACTCACAGCAGATGTCTCAAAACAAACCCTAGAAGCGAGGAGAACTTCAAGTGAGGTATTTCAGACCCTAAGAGCATCCGAAATTCATTTACCCAGCAAATCTGTCCTTCAAAATTGCTGACAAAATAAGGTGTTTCCATGAAAATACCAGCTCAAAAAAACGTGAGAGTGCTAAACCAGCTCTTGAGCAAACACTAAAGGATATTCTTAACAGAAATCATGAAACAGACACAGATAAAAACAGAGAAATTCAGTGGATAAACAGCAACAAAAAAGTTAATGAAAAGAAGAATTCACCAGTAGATAAAGAAGATAATGCTAATAAATAACCAACACTTCTCAGTGATACTGCTCCATGTTAGCAACCTTAGTTCTCCAAAACCAGAATCCAACGTCTGTTGCATTCAAGAAACTCATCTAATCCCAGAAGATACTCATAGATTAAAAATTAAAGGGTGGAAAACAACATTACATGCACCAGCACCCTGAAGACAAGCCAAGGGGGGCAGTCTTAGCATTGTCACGGGAATCCCAATTGCATTAGCTGGCACCCTAACTGATGCCAGCCCACCTCCCAGTATGCCACAGAATGGGGAGTTGTAGATGATAGTAGCCTATGCTTTAATTAGCCATCTGCTTTACCCGATGGAGCTTTATTCCTCTGACTGCTTTGCTGTGTTAATGTTAAATCAGTCCTGGAGCTTGTTTCCCGCTTTGACCTGTGCTTTGTAGCACACCTGCTTGGAGCAGCTGGTGAGCTCTCCTCTCCCTTCAGCTACCTCCTTTTTCCTCTCAGATCTGTTAGAATCACCACTTCCTCAAAAAGCAGCAACATGTAACCATGGAAACTAGTTAAGCTTTGATCTGTAAAAAGTCTGTAATCCTAAATCAAACTATTACCTCTCCCCATTTCTTTAAACCTGTTCAAAAAACTGCAATGGGTGGTCAGTCCATTTAAACGAGACTCGTTTTCCTCACTAGCAAATAAAGTTCCTCTCTTTGCACAAGTCCAGAGTCCCTCAAGTACCTTCAAGTCGCCTTTGCCGTGACAGCATCAGACGAGCGAAGCACCGAGCAGCCGCGCGGCCCCGCTGCTGTCCGGCTCACCTTGAACCGCCCCTCGGACTGAGGCACAGACTGTGTGTGGCATGCGTTTGAGCATTTCAGTCCAAACTCTGTCACTCTGCGGATGTCGTTTCCTCTTCGTTGTCAACTGACCTCCTTGGATATCGCTCACTTCCCGTGTCTCTGGGATTTTGCACACTTACTTGTCCTCCATATAAATTCTTATTCAGCTTTGCAACTTTTCTCTGCACCATCTGTATTTTCCTGGATAGAATTTAAAGTCACTTAATTCTCAGATTGTAGGTCCCGATCCTTTTTTTTCCTTCCAGTTTGTTTTTTGGAGGCACAAAAGAGACTTGGCAAAATTCAAGATATGGGGGATTATTTTTCTTCTCTGCAGCGAAGCAGCGCTGGCATTGGCATAAATTTTATTTTTTTGCGTCATCAGAATGTCAGGGTTTTCCCTCATTCCTTTCCCTTTGACTAATGATTTAATAATTTTCCAATGGAAAAGGCTTATCCTTTTATCAACACAACTCCTCACCCTGCTGTGCGAGTTCTTCCTGGCAAGCCTCCTCTGCTGATCATTCCTCAGGTCTTGGCCAAATGTCATTCCTTGGACTCTTCTGACCTGCGAGCTGGGCCAGGCCGGGAGCCTGACGCCCACAGAGCGCGAAGCCTTTGCTCACCCCAGCGCGCAGCCCCTCCGTGAGGCTCTGTCTTTTCCATTAAGTTCTGAACTCCTCAGAGGCCAAGAGCTGCTCTGTTTTACTCATCATTTTCTTTTGTGCGCCTCGCACAGTCCCGGGCACAGAGTAGGGGCTCAGGAAATACTTGTAGAATTGCGTGGAACGAACCCCGGAAATGCACTGACCCTCTGAAACACTGAGCGTGGAGGAGCGAACCTGAGCCGCGGGGTGGGGAAGGCGGACCTGCGTGCCCGGGTCTGAGGTGAGACGGTGCGGCCCGGCCCAGGCAGCCGGAGACGGCGACGGGAGAGCGGCGGGAGAAGCGGTGCAGGCCGCCCCTCGGGGCTGCGGGCGGCTGTGGGCGGGAGCTCCGCGCGTGCCGCCGCCTGCTGATCATACCATTTCTTTAGGAAGTCACGAGCCGAAACGGGCATGCGGGCGGCTTGTGGGGTGTCTTAGAAATGTCTCCTTTCATGTCACTATCACCTGCTCATAGAGGGACGGGATATTTTGAACGATGATAGTCACTATAATTAGAGGTGTGGCTGAGTATTTAGTTTGTCATTTTTTTGATGTCATAGTAACAGGTCCCACTTTAAAAATAAATTCTTTCTCAGCATTTTAAACCAAGAAACTATGCAAAAATGTAATCAGTCACCTCATTCTCTTGAAATACATAACTGAAATAGCTAAAAATAACTCGCCGCGTAGAGAGGATGGAAGAAACAGAAGTGGAAGAAAATTTAGTGAAAGGAAAAAAACATAGAAAATCTATTTATGGAAGGCTTTTCATATTGCTGACTTAATAATTAGTGACATCTTTTACTTTCTTCTATTTATAGTCCTGCTTTTGCAACATAAAACTACTCAGTTTTTAAATAGTTCACATGCATAATAATTCTCCTACAGTCCTGAAGGAGAGAACCCATTGTGTCTAGTTTTCTTTGCTTCCGAGTTAGCCGCTTACTGCTAGAAACAGCTCTTGGCTAGGACAACCAGCAGCCTATGAGAGAGGTAGTGATAGGGAATTCTGTACCAGCCTAGAAAGGGGAGCTATTTCCAGATATGTAGCGCAGCAGATAGGCTGCCATTAAGGTTTTCAGTTAAAGAAAAACATGTTTTAATGTTGTTATAAAAAATTTATAGAGTTGAGAAAGTGTACTTTATACCTTGCTAACACAGGCATAAGCTGTTCAAACCTTTGTTGTCAGGTTCTTTGTGCCACGTGCTCCGTGGAGAAAGAACCGGGCCGTCACCCTGTTCTGCAGCGCTGCCCCGAGCTGGGAGCGAAGCAGGTCTGCCACGGGGCCTCGCGCGCCGAGCTTTTCCCGAGGGCTTGATTCCCAGTCAGGACCTAGAGCATCGTTAGCACCCTGGACACTCCTTTCATCACTGTCTGGATTTAAAATAGTGTAAGTTAGTTTGGGCTGATTTTGAATGTTAAATGCATTGGATCATCTGGCATATACTATTTTGTGTCTCTCGTCTTTCCCTTGAAACTTTGTAAAATTCGTCATTCCGTGGTATAGTTGGCCCCTTTTTAAATTTAATGTATTATTCATTTTATACGTATAATGAATAATGTATTTACCCTTTGCTTCTAGCTGTTTTTATTTAACATGTTTAAGAGGCCTGGGTTGAATCACACTGTTTCTGTTATCAAGTCACTTCCTCCATGTACTAGAAATTTGTTCTTTTTTATTGTTTTAGGCAAACTGATTATAGTTTATTCATGCAGTCTGTTTTCCAGTTTCAAGTCTTATAAACAGCTGTGCACATTCTTCCACGTGTGTTATGGTAGGTTTCTCTGCACCGGTTTCTCTTTGGCTCTTGCGCAGTAGACCTGACGTGGGGCGGGCCCGGCGTCCAGGCTCAGGCCCTCCTGCCCTGCGTCCGCTCCCGCCTGCGGTCTGTGCACTTCCAGTCGATCCGATTCCTATTTCGCGCTTGGTAATGTCCGTTTTTACTTGCAAGTTTTATTTTAGCCATTGTAGTAGATATTGTTTTATCAGGCTTTCATTCTTTAATGTTATTTTTTTGATATCTAACCATATTGGAGAAATTTAATATATATGAAGTATATCTCATACATGTGGGTCCTTAGAATGTTAATTTCATACAGCACATGTCTAAAGGCCTTTTTAAAAAGTTGGGATGTGTAGTATCTTCTCACTGTTTGGCAGGAGTGTTTTGTGCATTTTGGGTAGGAACACTTTCTCAGATACATAGCGTGGTTATTTGATCCAGTTCTGTGGCTGAGTGATGTTTCACTTTAAGTAACATTTATAGTTTTCAGTTGCTAGAGAGGTCTAGCGTGTTTGTTAGCATTTCCCTAAGAATTTGTTGTTTTTCATACTCTTCAATAGTACTGTTTTTCTCATTATTTATTGATGAAGTTCATTTCTCATTACCTGTTACTAAGATGTAAAATAAGTGACTTTATACCTCAGCTTTGTATTCACTATCTTGCTTTACTTCACCTTTTAGTTGTGAGCTGATTTATAGATTCTTCGTGATTTTCTAAAAATCACCATGAGCAAGTCATCTAGAAATAGCAACATTTTTTTCTAATATACTATAACTCATATTCTGTTTTATTCCAAATTGTGTGATTTTTTGGTCACGTGAGCGCCTGGTGCGTGGAAGGTGCTCAGTAGTTGTTGCTGAGTGAGTGAGTGAGCTCTTTGCCTTGTCCATGCGCTACATATTTTGATGCACTTTATAAATATTGAAAGTACTACATTAATAGGTGTTCTTAGCAAAACACTTACGGAACAGTAAGCTTGGGGCCAGATTATACACACTTCCTAGAAGATGCAGAAGGAAAAATAAAAGTATTAAGCAGCCCCCTCAGCAGTGAAGAGCTCAAAGGCGGAGGGAGGAGGGAGGAGGCGCCTCCTGTGGCCCCTGAACGCTCCAGCCCCGGCATCACATGGACGTGGATTTGAGGTCCCGTTTGTTAAATCACTTTCCATATACGTGTCAGGCTTGATTTCCAGGAAACTGGAACCACACGAGGCTATTTTAAGCAGCAGAGGATTTAATATCAAGAGTTGAGTGCACGTTCAAGTTGCGGAAGGGCGAGGAGGGGCCGCCGCCCCCACTCGGCCCACCCGGGCGGCGGCTGGTGCTGCCGCGGTCAGGAAAGGGGGCGCGCCCGCTGCTCCGCACCTCGTTACCCCAGGACCCCGGCCGCCTCGGCCCTGCCACGGCCTTCCTCCCCGCCCCGCGCGGCGGCACCGGGAGCCCGGGAGCTCGCAGCCGGCCGGAGCTGCTGGGAACGGGCGCGCACGCCCCCCAGGCCCGAGCCGCGCCGCGCCCCTCTGGTTGCCGAGCGGACTCCCGTCGCCCTCCAGACGCGAGCCCGGCGAGGGGCGAGGCTGCCGGGGCTGTCGCTCCCACGCGTGAGAAAGAGGCCGCTGGCGCCAGGCCACGGAGCCCGCCACGCCACGGCTCCGCGGGCACGGGCGAGCACGGCCGGACGCCCCGCCTGCCGGAAGCGCCTCGTGACCGGGCGGCCGTGGGGCGGGACGGGCGCGCCGCGTGCTGTGGGACGACGCGCGTCACTAGCGCTGATGCCGAGCAGGGGCCTGCTCCGCCCTCTCGCCTCCCGGAGCTCCGCCGGCCCAGGTGTGGGCGCCTGCCGGCCTCCTGCCCGCGCTGCGCCCGGCCCGCCGGAGTGACTAGTGCCCGTCCCTGCGTGCAGCTGTCACTGCGTCAGGACACGCGAGCGGCCTGGCGGTCCCTCAGGGCCCTGCGTGGCCGTGTGCCGCCGGTTACGGGGCCTCTGCCCCTTTTCGACCGCGACCCTGACGGACAGAGCCGGCCTGCGCGCGGGCTGTGCGAAGAGGCTGACCCGGCTGTGTGCTGCGCGGGTGCGCGGAGGCCAGAAGCGTGACGAGGCGCCCCCGCCCCCACCCGCCCCTCCCCCCGGCCCCTCTAGCCGTGGACGGCCACGACCCCGAGGGATGAGGGAACGGAACTCGGGGTGAGCTCAAGATGACGGCACCGCACGGCCTCAGGGCTCCAGTCTGAGGCTCGGGGAAGGAGCCAGGTGGACCCCGAATGGAGAAGCCGAGCCGAGTCCCAGGAGAAGCAGGAGGCTGAGTCGGCGCTGTCCAGTTAGGGAAGAGCGAGCTTCAGGGAGAAAGTCTGCAGAGCGACGGGGCCAGCCGGCAGTTAGCTGCGCGCTGTGACTGGGGCATGCACGCGGAGAAGCCGCCGGGGGGGACAGAGGGCACGGGGGACAGAGGGCACGGGGGACAGAGGGCACGGCGCCCGGCCTTGGCCCGCCTGCAGGGTGCGCCGAGCCGCCGCCCGCCGCCCTGGCTCGTGAAGTCGGTGGAGGCGTGTGCTGCCCTCGCCCTGCCTCATTAATGTGAAAACCGACACTTGAAAAGAGCAAACTGTTTTCAAGTACTTTAACTCCATCCAGAAAAAGCTCGAAAATACTTGTAGGAATTCAAATGTATACAGGAGCCGGAAGAGTGAGACTCACACGGTCAGATCTCCGAACATGACCGAGAACGCAAAGAAGCAAGAGCGTGCAGCCCGTACACTGACAGAGCCATCACCAGGACAGCCGGGACTGTCAGAGTGAGCAGACAACACACCAAAACAACTACTAAATTGAATGTTTTAATTGACTGTATTGGTACAATTTATATCCACATCGTGATCACACTCAACATTGAGACTTTGTGCTAGTACAGGACACAAGTGAACTTTCATTTTTCCCTATTCCTCTGCCCACCCTACCATCCCCCGACCCTATACATGTTTTGTTTCTTTTTTTACCAGCACAATTTTCTTTCCCCTTGTGACTTACTCCTACACCCCTTTACCCTTTGAATATTTTCTATTTCACAATATCTATTGTACATTTTAGATCTCATTTACATCTTCATTTTCTCATACCAGAGAAAACATATGGTATTTACACATCTGTGACCTATTTATTTCACTTATAAGTAGGTCCTGAAGGTATGTCCATTTGAGGATAAATGACTCAAACTTATTGGATTTTTTTTAAAGATACAAGAATCCCCCCTTTTTGTTTTGCTCTGGCCTCCCCTCCCCGCCCCGATCACACAGCCACATCACAGGAAGCTGAAACCTTCTGCCCGTTCTCAGCAATAAGGTCCCAGAAACGTGGCGGCTTCGCACGGCACCCACTCGTCAGCCACGCAGGGCCCCGTGCCTCAGGCTGGCGACGCCAAGCGCCAGGACGCAGACGCAGCCCGACTGCCCTGAGCTCCCTCGGAGCCCCCAGGGTCACTGGTCTTGGCAGATTTCCTGTCCAAGGTCGGGGAGCCTGGGGCCCCGCTTCCAGGCTGGTTCTCGGGCAGGGTTCACACCAAGCAGCGGAGAGCGCTCTCTGGACCGCAGGCACTCGCCGTTTTCAGTCGGCACACGATCCTTCTCAGAGATACTATTTCTTTCTTTCCTTCTTTCCTTCTTTTTCTTTCTTTCTTCCTTTCTTTCTTTCTCTTTCTTTCTTTCTTTCTTTCTTTCTTTCTTTCTTTCTTTCTTTCTTTCTTTCTTTCTTTCTTTCTTTCTTTCTTTCTTTCTCTTCCTTCCTTTCTTTCTTTCTTTCTTTTTCTTTCTTTCTTTCTTTCGAGACAGGGTCTCGGTTTGTACCTCAGGCTGGCCCTGAGCTCACTAAGGAGCCCTTCAAGCCTCGCACTCAGCAATCGTCCTGCCTCTGCCTCCGGAGTGTTGGGATGACAGGCGGGAGCCAGCACGCCCGGCACTGTGGTGTGTGGTGACCGGGATCGAACTCAAGACCTTGCGCTTGCGAGGCAGATGCTGACACTACTGAGTTAAATCCCTGGCCCCAGAGTTACTATTTGTTTCTCTTTCCCCACCAGCCAGAGAAATCCCTTTGCTCTCAGGGCCTGGGCCGTCAGTCCCACCTGGACAGGCCTGTCTTGGGCTCAGCTGGACTGTGCATCACAGCGCCGTCACTGCAGTGATACTCACTGCGCTCGCGATGTCGAAGATTAAAGCAGAGCGTCTGTGTGGTCAGTACGGAAAGTCCGTGCGCTGTGCCCGTACCGTGCCCTTGCTGCCCTTGTGCTGTGTGAGGGAACCTTTCCGAGTCGTCATGTAAACGTGAGTGTATCGGCGACTTCGTCAGCGTGCGCGAGACCTCGCGGCGTCCGAGGCAGGCTCCTGGCAGACCCCGATCCGTTCAGCTGGCGCTGGGATGCTTCGCAGGCACGCTTCCGTGGCCCTCGTGGAGCCGCGTGGGGGCACCCGCCGTGCGGGCAGCGGGTAGCGTGCATGTGCTGTGGGCCCGGCGTGTCGGCCTGGAAGCCGCAGACCAGCTGGGTGCCCACAGCCCCGCCCCACGCCGCGTCTGCGGCCTCCGCACCCTGCTTCGCCACCGCGCTGTGCGCCGAGCTCCGGGCACCCGGTCCCGGGAGACACGCTGAATCAGACCACAGCCCTCCGCAGGCGCAGAGATTCGGCGCTCACGCCATCGCGGCGCCGCTGTGCGCCCCTCTTCCTCGGGACGCCTCGTGTAAACTGGCCTGGCCTGTCTCCTCTGCGTCATCTCGTCTCCTTCCCCTGCTCTGTGGCTCCTGCCGCTGGAACGCAGGTGCTTCCGGGCAGCCTTCCTGGAGTCCTGCCCTGCTGGACTCGGTGCTGGAGGGTACCGGAAGTGTCCGGATTCTTACGCACTGAATGGAAGGGAGTCTTGGCGAATGCTGGTAGTTTGGCCTCACTGACTGGGGAACGTTCCTGTCAGTCATTCCCTGTGCCGGGAGGAGAATGTAGCTGCTCAGGTCAAATTTCTGGAAGAATGTGAGGGAAAATATTCTCCACCCTTCATAAAGTAGTGTGTCAGAGGTGTGAGTTACTTTTCTCCCAGAGACAAAATACCTGATGCCCAAAGTTAAAGGAGAGAAGGCGGGTGTGATCCTCTGTCCTCTCCGGTCCCGTGGGTTGGGAGAGGCAGCCCTTTCTTATAGCAATCAGGGGAAGGACAGGAGCCGTAGCAGTAAGTTCTAGTCTCCAGTGAGTCTGATGGCACAAGGCGAAATACTTAGGGTCAAAGGATCAGAGTTTGGCACCCTAAGATCAAGTTGTTAGGACGTGATATTGCCGACCCTTGAAGACAGGTAGCTCTAGTCAGAGAGCCCAGGCTTCCCTCCACTGCTTCCTCGTAGGAGAGGCGCAGAAGACTGCTTCACTAGGAAGGAAGCGGTATCCAGCACAGGCCGCTGTCACTAGAGCAGAGCGTGCGCGTTGGTAACAAGTGCCAGGGCCTCGCTCACTCTCTGTGCTGTCTGACTTCGCCCCCTTCAGTAGTTATGGACTGAACGCTGCCCAGCACCGAGGGGCACAAGGACTGAAGGGCTCCCTCCTGGCACATCACAGCTATTTGTATCTGGAAGTGGCCTGTGGAGGCGGGCACAGTGGGCAGCCCAGGTGTGGGGCAGAGCGTGCCCTTCACAGTCAGCATGCGGCCCTTTCCTTCCCTGCTGGCCAGTTGCTCGGAGCTGCTGCAGTGCCTTTTCCACTCTGCAAAGGGGTGACCGGCAGGAGCGAGAGGTTGGACCCATTCTCAGGTCTGGGAAGACTGAGGCTCAGGCAGCAGCAGCCCAGGTGCCAGCTCCTGCTGAGAAATAACTTCTGAGCAGAAATAACTTCTGGCCTGATGTGGGTGCCAGAGAGGCTTCTGTGTGCACAGCGGAGCCGCTCTGAGGAGAAGGTGCCCACGAGGGAGCGCCCGGCTGGCCCTGGGGGCAGCACAGGTCCGGTGGGTCCCTCTCTCCGCGCCCACTGCTTCAGGCCGTGTGAGCCGGGTGCCCAGCCATCCTCCCGGCCCAGATTCCTCCCTTGCGACTTGACTGTCACCACCAGGGTGAGAGGAAAATAGGTATTGATCAGTGTCAGAAGGGAATGCCAAGGGCCTGCAGGCCCGGACAGCAGAGCCAACCTCCTCCCAAAGCGGGAGGCAGAGTCAGTGCTGTCGAGTTTATTTTAGACTTTGAGGAACTTCAGAAAATAAATTTCTTTCTGAATTTTATGTGCTTGAAATCTTGATGAATATACTTTCAGTCCTTTATACTACAAGGTTTGAATAATCTCTTTAATGTTAGTATTGAAATTATAATTTTAGACTCAACAAAACATTATTTATATCAAAAATATTCTCATGTGAAGGTAGATTATCTGTGTCGTGAAAACCTTGTAATGTGTTTTGCACTTAGCCATGTGCTGTGTGTATGCGTGTTAATGTATGAATTGTTCATTTGGAAAGTTGAAATGATTTGAGTTGCTTGAATTGCATAAAAGAAAAACTGCTTATGATTTTTCTTTTCCTGGTACTTGGGTTCTTTTCTGACCAGCTTCTTACGAGGCGCAGCGCAGTGGTGCAGAACTGTAGCTCTGGACCGCGCTCACTGGGCACCCCGCCCCTGCAGCGTTCAGCAGACAGAACGCTAGAAGAAGCAGAGTCACCCGGGGCCAGGACGCAGCGGTGTGCTGCGCTAGTGTACGATTTACAAAGTTACTGGAAAGAAGACTGACTTAAATCAATGCGATGCTAGTTCCATACTGTATGCTGAGTATGATACCTTACATTAAGCACCGTGGACATACTGATACACAGTTTTTATTTTTATTTTTATTTTTTCCAGGGATCAAACTCAGGACCTTGCATTTGCCAGGCAGGCGCTGGAACCACTGAGCTACATCCCTGGCCCTTGACACACAGTTTTGTTTATGAACTCTATTTAACTGTAACACAATCCAGTTAGTGTTGCTTAACGTAATTTTCTCCCCTCTGCTCAGCTGTGCGCCGGGTACAGCTAGGAAGGACTAACGCCAGCACTGCCGGATACTCAGACTCGCCGTGGCCCTGTTCTCAGGACGCCACGTTGAATCCTCAGGAGCTCGTTCCCCTGCGCACACGCGCTGCGCTGCTGAGGGGTGAAGTGGAGGTCGTGGGCCCCAAGAGGTTTGTCGCTTCTGAGAACCTGAGGAGGCCTTTGGGGAAACTGAGTGCTCGGGTTTCTTTTGTGTCTGAATAGAGCCCGATCTAGAAGGCCTTGACCTGGGCGCAGTTTACAGCAGCGTTGGCCAGCAGCTGAATGACACGGCGAGGCGCCGGAGACACGCGGGTGAAGACGATTACAACATCGAGGTGCTGCTGGGAGTGGATGACTCTGTGGTCCGTTTCCATGGCAAAGAGCACGTGCAAAACTACCTCCTCACCCTGATGAATATCGTGAGTCATGACTCCTTTCTGCTGCTTTGTGAGCTTTTAAGTTGCCTGTCGTTTGGTTAATGTGCTTCGGGAGCCCGCACAAGCACCGCCTCCCAGATGAGAACATGACCCCGTCCGCACGTGTAGAATGCAGGAAGGCGGATGTGTGCTTCATATAACAAAAGCTTCTTTGGGGGGCCGGTGGGTTTTGTTTATGCATTTGAAAAGCCAAAATGGGACGGGATTAGAGGAGGAATTAGGGTTTTCCTGTGGCTCTGGGAGTGATCCCAAGTGTCAAACCTTGTCCACCTGCTTGGTACAGAGAGTGAAGGGCAAAGGGCTCTCCGCAGAGGCCGGAGTCTCGCAGAGGGAAGGCGCCTCGCACCGGCACGGCGCTGAGCCCTGGCAACCGTGCCCAGGCCCACGGCTGTGGGCACAGGCCGGGAGCACTCCCGACGGGCCCTCAGATTGGTGCTTCGTTTCTCCCTCTGAGCCTGACTCGTTGCACAGGACGAAGCATGATAGGCTGCCTGCGGCTCAAAGGTAATTGTGAAGGTGCCCAACTGCATATTTTATTTTGTGATATTTAAAAAGAATGTTATATGATCTTATAAATTTATTATCTAATTCTATTCTTTCATTTTTTCCCCCCTTTTTTTTTTCTAACTTAATTTTTTTTTTTTTTTTGAGACAGGGTCTCACTTTGTAGTTCAGGCTGGCCCTGAGCTCACTATGGTGCCCAGGCAAGCCTCGAACTCAGCAATCCTCCTGCCTCTGCCTTCTGAGTGCTGGTATGACAGGCGTGAGCCACCACACCTGGCACTGTGGTATGTGGCGTTGATTGTTGGTGGGCGTGAGTCTCCACGCCCAGCATTATATGTGGTTACCGGGGATCGAACTCAGGTCCTTGCACTTGTGAGGCCGGCGCCGGAACCACTGAGCTAACCCTCCGGCCCTCTAACTTAATTTCTTTGGACACATATCCTTTTTTTATGTCTATGAGCAGATTTCATATAATTATACTGGAAAAAAACTCCTAACTTCATGAATTATGATTTTATTTATTCTAATATTTAAGGCTGTTACATATGTTTTTGTTCAATGAGATGTAGAAAATTTTACATAGTATCGCCGGGGAATGAAAAGGTGTACAAATTTAAACACATTTGCGTTTGTTCGCTGGTGTGAACTCTGGTGTGAAGTCAAAGGCAAGTGGCAGGCGTGGTAGTCCACGCGCAGGGGCTTCTCCGCGCACTGGCCACAGCCTCGCACCTCTGCCCTCTCACCTCTCCGTCCGTAGCTCGGTTGCTGTGTGAACTTGGTTGGTCCTTCGTGCTGCTGACGGATTCAGCCTCCTCACCTGTCGTAGCAGAGAACACGGCTGTCGGACCAAGTTCCCAGATGGACACAAGCCGCGTGCCACATACAGTAGCGGTGTGAATACGCAGGCAGGACCATCCGAGCTTTCTAGGTCACATTTTATTTTCTAACCTGACAAAGTCGTAGAAACTGGAGACCCCGTTCTCACTCGCATCCCCCCTGTGCCCTTGGGCAGCTCACACATCGCTGGGCACAGTCGGTCAGGGCAGAGCCGTCGGGCGCCTCCTGGTGCTCAGGACGTGGAGGGCTCCGGGAAGGCTCAGCAGAGACGGACTGTCCTTGTGCTCACACGACTCCCGAGCAGGCGAAGAGGAAAGATAGGTACACGGCCAGTTACAAATGTAAGCAGCGTCCTCCTGGTGGAGGTGGGGGTGGACCCGGCCGTCGGCGTAGACCGCGAATGCCCGCTGAGGAGATGCACTGGAGGCTACAGGCGACCCCGAGGACACAGGTCAGGTCTTGGAATCAGAGTTTTGTGGCTGCGGAGAGCGGTCTAGAGAGCGGCGCGAGCCTATTCTGGGTGGCACAGTGGCCGCAAAGATTTGTTGAGGGCTGACCCAAAGTTGAAGGAGGAGAATGATGTGAAAATACGTTACTAACACTATTTCTTCTTATTTTGTTGGCACTCTGTTGACTGAACAATCTCACAATCTAAGTGAATTGATTTTGTTAAGTAACTCAGAGAAAGAAAATAGAAATCCTCATCAGTTGAAATGCAGCTGTTCTTTGAATGCATTTCAGTTTTGGGGTCATCACTAAGTAACTTACAATTCCTTAAAGTGGGTTTATGAAATGTCCCAAAGTTGCCGTAAAGCTCTGTGACCTTTAGTATGAACGTGTGCATTGTCGTCCTGTAGAAGAGTTTATGAATTAACCAAACTGGGCCAGTGTGGTGTTAGCTATTCCGTTTTGAGAGAAACTGTGATTTGATTTTGAAAGTCTGTTAAAATATCTGAGCGAAAGATGCATATGAAATTTATTTTATGTTATTCTGGCATGCATACGGCTGTAAGTTGAGCAACATTTAGGCATTACCTGTAGTCTTTTAAATTTTATGAGCCCTTACCACGTAAGGGTAGTGGCAGTGTTCTGCTGGTCCTTGAGGATTTACGCAGCCATATAACACAAACAGATCCAAAGGAAAGAGGGCCTGTGAACTGGAAGGAGGTTGGTTATGTAGTCAGTTAAAATTGACTTTTTCCCCCAGTACTGGGGATTGAACTCAGGACCTTGTGCTTGCCAGCCAGGCATGGAGTTGGGACTGATTTAAATAACTTTTGAAAGGGAATATTAATTAGAAAAATTGGGCGCTAATATATCTCCTTAAGATGAAGGTTCCAGAGCTCCCGATGGTGACTGTTGGTCCCTCTGCAGAGCAGGGACGCTGACCCTTCAGAGGTGCGAGCGGGTCCGCGGCCCACACCCGCCTCTGTCTGTCGCACGGCCTCATCGCTGCCCCTGAACCTCAACACCGAAGCTGTGGTTCAAGAAAACCGCTCAGGCACGACATCCTCACCTTAGAAACAAGTCAGACGCTCAGCGTGGCCGTGAGCTCGCGCCCGTCGGCGGGGCCCTCTGCTCCTCGGCTCGGGCGCAGCACCCCTCATCGCTTGGGCCGTGGCTCTGGCGCTTTCGCCCCTGGCAAGGAAAACAGGAAACATCAAATTTGACAAAACTGGTGCCAGAAAAACTGCTTTAAATGTGGAGGACTCATTTGCGGAGCACTAGCTGCTGGTGGTGCAGATGGTGGTGCTTTTTAAAAGTTGTTAGATTGTCTGAATCACTGAGTGGAAGTCAGGAGGACACGAAGGATACGCGTCCATCCACTCCCACCCTGTTAGAAACAGACTCTGGCAGCTGCTCTGCACTCCGCTATCTGTGCAGCAGGACAGGCTCTTTCTCCACACTCGGTCCTGGGCCTTCCGTGATGCTGTTTAAGGGTGGGGCTGTCTTCCTGTCCTCCTTCTTTGCCTCTTCCAGTGCCTTTCTGTTCGCGTTCTTATGACGGAGTAAAGGGAAGGTTAGAGCAATGTCAGCCAATCTGTGGTTACTTTACGTGGGTTTTATGGGAGAGCCATAGGATTTGTAAGTGGATGCGGGGCCCAGAGAGAGGCTCCGTAGAGCTTCATACTGCTGTTGGTTTACACTGTTCTAAACATTTTGTTGCATGATGGTACACGGTGTGTACCCCATGTGGCCTCTGAAGAACTACTATGCAAGCAGAGTTGGTGAGAGAATCTTCACACTGCTTGTAATCATCTAGGCCCACATTCAAGAGAAAGATTTAATGTTGTTAAGAACGAAGACTTACTGTAGATGTAGTGTTGTTCTAGTCTTGGTCCTCTGCTAAGCATTTTTGATGAATTCAACACTCTTGGTGGATTCAGTACTTCTTAAAATGTATTCATTTTTAGTCCCAGTTTACAAATGAGGAAAGGGTGATTTGGGAGCCGAAGTGAGCTCCCAGGTCAGGTTCCTGATGCATGGCCATCGGGTGGACACTAGCGGGGTTGATTTAAGCCCAGTGCTTTTCCTGCCCAAGCTTCACTGTGCCCGGATGAGGCAGAAATCTTTTCTCTACTCCTCTCCAGACACAAATCCAGGGTCTGTCCTTGTTGTGTCTGTGTCTTGCACTGAAGTTATTTATACAGAGTTACCTGCTGATTTAAGATACATATACATACACACACATAGATAAGCTCATTTATTCCTTTCAGCATTCTCATGAAGATAGTCCTGCAATTATTTCATTTTAGGAAACTGAGGTCTCATGGCTAGAAGTATGCCCAGACCTCTTGGCTGCAAAGCCCTGCCTTAACCGCTGCACTTGACTGTCTCGCAAGACCCATCCATCCATCTGAAAGAAAAATGAGTGTTGTTCGTTGAATCCAGACAAAGCTGTTCATCGGCTGGAGAGACCGAGCAGGTCAGCTTGTCCTGGCCGTGGGGTGCCCCAGAAGTACCATCCTGTCCGGGAACAACCCTGGGAGGAGTTTTCTCATCACAGAAAGGAACGCTTGATTTGGTTTTACTTTTTTTCTCTCTTCACATCTTGGCAACCTCGTCCAACTTAAGGTCACCTGAAAAGTGAATGAGTGCGTTTACTCCTTCTCGGACGTAGTTTAAGGAGGACTCTGGGCTCAGCCTGAGCCCCATGTGCAAGGCCTGCTCCGGAGCCTGACGGCTGGTGCTGCGGGGAGGAGCTCAGCTCCGAGCACATGTGCTCCGCGCTGGGTTGTCTGGGGCCTTGGAACGGGGCGGCTGCAGACCTTTCTTACCACCCGGCTCGGCTGCCGTCGGGCCTCGGCATACTCAGTGTTTCTGCTGATCTGCTGTAGCGTCTCTTTATTTTCCCCCAATATTTTTTAACACATCATTACCCCAAGCATTATTTATATTAAATTAAGAATTCAGATCCTGCCGGGTGTGGTGGCTCACGCCTTTAATCCCAGCACTCGGGAGGCAGAGGCAGGAGGATTGCTGAGTTCAAGGCTTGCCTGGGTTATATAGTGAGCTCAGAGCCAGCCTGAACTACAAAGCGAGACCCTGTCTCAAAAAAACAAAACAAAACAAAACAAAACAAAACAAAACAAAAAAAAAAGAATTCAGATCCTCACATTCCTAAATATATATCAGGGAAGCTTATAAAATCAAGAGGATTTTGGGCTGGGGATTTAGCTCAAGTGATACCATGTCAACCTTGGAGGCACAAGGGCCTGAGTTTGATCCCCGGTACTGCAAAAAAAGAAAAAAGAGGATTTTTAAGCTGGCTTTTCTGGCATTTCTATCCTGTATTCGTAAACTCAGGATGGTGAATTTCCTGAGGACGAGCCAGCCTTGCGCAGTGCAGGCCGTGAGCACTGAGTGCCTGCGTTTTGTAGAGGGCAGCCAGGAGCAGCAGCGCCTGAGAAGCAGCCCGAGCAGACAGAGCAGCCACGATGAGAGTTTCAAGCAGACACAGGCCGGGGGTCAGATGCCACCTGCACGCGCTTGTCCCGGGAGGGGCCGGCGCTGAGCCCAGGTCTCGGGTGTCTGAGCCCGTCTGGCTGTGTTACCCTGTGTCTCTCGCCGTGGCTCATGCCTCTGTCCCGGACCACTGTGCCTCCCGCAGGCCTGAGGCAGACAAGACCCAGCAGCCGCTGCTGAGTTGGTTCCAGGCGTGAGGTGCGCAGGAACCGGCCTCGGAAACCTTGAGAAGGGAAGAGTGAGACGCAGAGCCCGCGCACTGTAGGCCCCGCACCGCCGAGGGCCACAGTGGAGAGCACCGTCCACTGTGCGTGTCAAAACCCCGGCCACCTGGGCGTGTGGAGCGTGGACTCCACTGGCCAGAGCCGTCCTGCCGCCGCCCCGTGTCCTGGCCGAGCAGCCACTGGATAAAGAGCACTTTCTGCTGCAGCGCGTCAGTCGGACTCTTCGAACGGGACCCTTTCCCTGTGCAACAACGGACTGGTGCTCTTAGGAACAAGAATTTTGCCTGTGATACTTGCTGGGCCCTATTGTCGATTTTTAAAGTTCACCGAGTACAAATGCATTTACTAGTCCCGGGTGACGTGCTGTGGATTGTACGCGAGCGCAGACCTCCCAGGCTGTCCGTCAGTCCTCCCCGCTCGTGCGCCTGGCGTCCGGCCCTCATCACAGCCCGCGCTGCCGCCGCTCCCGCTGCGGGCCGCTCGCGCTCTGTGTGTTCTCCCCTCCGGGCCGCGTGTGTGCGGAGCGCCTGTCCGCCGTGGCGCACGGGCGTCTCGGTGCCGGAGCCGGCCCTGTGCTGGCTGCGGCCATGAGGCTGGAGAACAAGAGCACCCTGCAGGTGCTTGCCCATCGCGGCCCCTCGTCCAGGCCTCGAAGTGGACCCTGTCTCCGTGCTCACGCGTGCACGTGCTTACTGCGTGTACTTCCCGCCAAAGGACTTCCCAGGCTGCCTGGTGCGCGGCGCTGTCCTTGGTACGTCTTGCTTGGCTTTGTCTTTCCCGCCCTCCCTTCAGGGCCGGCTGTGCCTTGACCCACACGCGAGGTCCTGACTTCCGCAGGTGCCCTCTGCGGCCTCACCAGGTTCTTGGAACAGCTCGGAGATTTCTTGGACAGTGTTTCAAGTCCAAATAATGATCTCCAGGTTTCTTCCTCCAGAGCACCCTGCCGTTCCTGAGTGGCTTCCACTTCGAAAGCTTCTGACGGCTTCATGACTGCCCTTCCCTCTAGCTTTTGCATTTGCTGCCTCTTCTGTGAAGGGGGTTAGTTTCCATAAGCTCAGTTCCTTCCGTGACCACTGCAGAAGCCTTGCTCTTGGGACAGCTGAGAACTTGGGAACCTCCCCTGATAACCCACTTTCTCCTTCCTGCTCGCATTTGCCAAACGGGCCATTTTAAATGTGTACACATTTTGCCTTTGCTTACTCAAAAGATAAAATTTCAGGGCCGGAGGGTTAGCTCAGTGGTTCCGGTGCCTGCTTCACAAGCACAAGGTCCTGAGTTCGATCCCCGGTGACCACATACAATGCTGGGCATGGAGACTCACGCCCACCAGCAATCAACACCATATACCACAATGCCGGATGTGGTGGCTCACGCCTGTCATCTCAGGAGGCAGAGGCAGGAGGATTGCTGAGTTCGAGGCTCGCCTGGGCTACATAGTGAGCTCAGAGCCAGCCTGAACTACAAAGTGAGACCCTGCCTCAAAAAATAAATAAATAAATAAAAATTTCAGTCCACTCCCTTCAATTCCAGCCCCTGTGCAGACAGAGCATACCTAAGGAGACCCGCATAAGCAGGGCCTTGCTGTGGCTTCTCCGAGTCACGCCGGGGCTGCGCTGTGGGCCCGCTGCCTCGGGGAGGGCCTTCGCCCCTGCACGCCACCCTCGCGGCCAGCCTCCCGCCGCGCTCACGGGGGCCGCAAGGTCCCTTCCGCTCCTGTGGCTGTACCCGGGTGCGGGTCAGCAGAAGACTCACCCTCTCGTGGCTGTCTGGTGGGTGTTTCACACGAGTCACTTCACACATGTGCTGACCCTTTCTAGTACTCAGTGGTATAAGGAACCCCAACAAAACACACTTTTGATATTAATTCTGTTGTGAAATTTACAAAATCACTAATTCACATGTTTAAGGTTTGTCCCAAAACTAAAGATAAATTATTTCACATCAGAGTTCACCGTAAGCTAAGTCTACGAAAAATATATAATTTAATCTGAATACTTGTGGCAGATGTCCTGAAATCCTTTGTGAGACGCTTCTTTCAGGAAGTACGTTCTTTATTTCCAGGTGAATGAAATTTACCACGATGAGTCCCTTGAAGTGCATATAAACGTGGTCCTGGTCCGCATGATAATGCTGGGTTATGCAAAGGTAAGATGGCGGAGACCGCGGGCCGTGACGCCCAGAGACCAGGTCAGCCGCAGGAGCTGCCGCTGCCTGTGTCTCCTGTAGAGCGAGGTAGCTCTGAATCGAGGAGAGAAACTGCCCGGAATAGAGATCTCCGCATTGCAGCAGGTAACGATTTGCCTGATTATACCATTCCTTACTCCTCTCTAAGGGAAATGTAGGATAGTTATCTTAACCGCGTGACAGAAAACGAATTCATATCATAGAAGACTGGGAGTTCAAGCTCAGCCTGCCTGTCTTTGGGACTCGGCAAGATACTGCTTCAAATATTAAAAAAACACACAAAAAGACAAAAAGCGGGGCACATTCAGCCCAGTAAGGCATGGTTCAGTCTCTACTACAGCAAGCCAGAGAGAGGGTGAGTTTTGTTAGGTCTCCATTAAAGTTTTGATTTCTATATTCACTCAGAACGTCTATATTGAGTGTCTACTATGTGATAATTCTTCCTAGGGACTTGGGATATGTTACTGAAGAAAAGATGAAGATATTTGCGTTCTCTGATTTGTTCAAAGGACCATTTTACACCTATCTTTTCGTATTTAAAAGTGGAGCTGTAGTCATTTGTAAGAAAATGATGCAGCTTGAGATCATAATGGTTAATAAAGTAAAGCAGACATACGAGCTTAAATATTACATCATTTCTCTTCTGTCAGAAACTCAAAATATAAAGAGCAAAACAGAAGCTAGATATCAAGAAGCAGGGAAATAGATCCTTCTCAAAGGGGCGGGACCAGAGAAGGGAAGGAGGAGGGAGCAGGCAGGAGAGAGTGTGTAGCGTACGACACCGCCTCATGAGGAGTGCAAACGTGCACCGATAGAAACAATACAGTAAAAGATGAAACAGTGTTTTCCACTTAGAACAATATGTTTTTGAAAACAGAAGCTTGGCCCTCAGAATGCTCACACATGAGACTTTCATGTCGTGTGGTTTACCTGGCTGTCTGGTACAGGCCCCGTCCCTCTCCCTGGGCGAGGGTTTCTCCCTCGAGGGGACACAGAGCGTGGGCCTGAACTTGGCAGTTTGATTGATGTTCAAGCTACACATCCCGCTCCCCTGATCAGCCCCTCTGATTATGAAGCGCCAGTGACTTTGTGCACCTAGGAAACAGGAAGTGCCTCATGCCCGCGTTTCATTACATGTTCAACATCCCCCTGGCTTTTTAACAACAGGAAGGGCTCGATCCTTAGCTCGCCCCGAAAACCTTACCTGCTTTGGGGATACCACAGAACAGAGGTTAGGTCCAGCTGGCAATGCTGACAGCCTTCCGTTGGTTAAATCACTTGTTTGGAGAAGTATGTGATCAGTGTATAACAAACCAGTCTAATTTTATTAAGAAGGTAAACAGTGATAATAACATCTGCCGAAACCTAACAAAATGTTCAGCCTGTCAGCCAAGTCGGGACTCTTTTGGGTTCCAGATTCACTTCTCATTCTGTCAGAAATGCAGACATGCAGCTTCCGGGCACTCGAGGGAACCCCCTTTACGCCTCAGCTTCTGACTCCCAGACCCTAACGGGGCACATGCCAGGAGCTTAACTGTGTCTGCCGGAACTGCAGGATAAAGACCCCATCCCTCTTCGTTGTCATGAGGTTAAAAAATTGTTTAGATTCTTTTGAAATGTGAGGTTAATGTAATCTGACTATTCCTTATAAACTAAAATTTGACCAGCCTTGCTGGTTTATGGAAGAAATTTCTGTTCTTTCCACATGTTGATTATTTCTGGACTAAAAAATACACAAAACTCTTAACAGAGATCTTTTACTTTTGTAAGTCTGGAACAAAGTCTCATGCCATAATCTTTCCCTCTGTTTTTGTTCTTAACATCTAAGAAATTTAAAATCTAAGCAGAATCAGAATATACCTTAGACTTCTAAAGTTCGTACCCAAATGATTGTAGATAGTTGCCTCAAAATAGCGCATATCTCAGCATCAGACTAACCTACCTGTAAGTCATATCTATTAATCTGTCACGGAGCATTGAATAGCACTCAGATATCCTCATGGGCATTTCAATTTCCAGATGACAGTAGGTATCTAATGTCCCAATTAATATTACTGGGTCATGTGTTGAACATGTTATGACCCAAATAGCTTCATAAAGAGCCACTGAAGGAAGCCTTTGGAGAAGCGTTAGCGTGTCTTCACCGAATTCTTCCCTCCCAGTCCATCAGCCTCATAGAAAGGGGGAACCCGTCCAGGAGCTTGGAGAACGTGTGTCGCTGGGCTTGCCAACAGCAGAAGTCTGACCCTGAGCACTCTGAGCACCACGATCATGCGATTTTCTTAACTAGACAAGACTTTGGACCTGCTGGAATGCAAGGTATGCCGTGATATGCAGAAAGAGCACTTGTGGGACTGAATTTCCAAAAGCAGTCCTGTCTCGGGTGATCGGCTGAAGTGTGCTGGTCTCTACGCTGCGTGCCAGCCTGCCCTAGCCAACCCTGCATTTCTTTCTCTGTGTCCGGTGATTCCTGTGGGATTCACACTGGTCGATGCCACTTAAGACTGCAGTGGGTTGCAGGATTGCACTTGCCCCTGAAGTCGCGATTGTGCCTGGGGCCTGCAGGGAATCCTGTGCAGTGCCCTGTGCTTTCCCCCGTTTGAGAGGAGAAAAGAGCTGCCGGGAGGAAGGCCTACGGCCAGTTTCCTTTCAGAGTCAGCTTCCGTCTACCCAGTAAATTCTGCCGTGGACACTGAGAAAGCGGACTGCTGACTTTCTTTTCGGCGTGGACGAGAGTCCGGCTCCCTTCCTCAGCGCCGTGGCTCGAGCTGAAGGGCAGGGCTGGGCTGCCACGGAGAGCACAGCAGCCGCAGGCCGTCCTTCCGGGAAGGAGACAGCGCAGCCCAGGGAACCCTTTCCCAGAGATGGTCACCTGTGGCTCGCCCGGGAGAACGTGGCCGAAGGCTAGCAGGGAAACAAGGCTGCCCTGTTCGCTGAGAAGCTCGCTCTTCATTTCCCCCGGGCAAAGATCCAGGAGTCGTTCTGAATGGGTTTTCTCAAAAAACAAGAATAAAAGTAGTCTTCATCCTCTGCAGGGTACGCCCCCGTCACGGGCATGTGCCACCCGGTCCGAAGCTGCACGCTCAACCACGAGGACGGCTTCTCCTCCGCCTTCGTCGTGGCCCACGAGACCGGCCATGTGTAAGTGACCGCGGCAGCTTGGCGGGAAGAGCCTTTCCCTCGCGGCGCCCACACTCGTCCGGTCTTGGGCGGGACGCTGCGTGCACACCGCCGTGTGCCCGCCTGGGGCAGGACGGGCCCGGGCAAGAGGCCGCGAGCCAGACTCGCGGGTGACGCTGCTGCGTCCTGTCCGGGCAGAGGTGGCTGTGGTCACAGCCGCGCTGCCCTTGCCTTGCGTTCCAGGCTGGGCATGGAGCACGACGGGCAGGGCAACCGGTGCGGCGACGAGACAGCGCTGGGCAGCGTCATGGCACCCCTGGTGCAGGCGGCCTTCCACCGCTACCACTGGTCCCGCTGCAGCGGCCAGGAGCTGCGGAGATACATCCAGTACGTGCGGCGCGAGCCCGGGAGCTGCTGGGGCGTCGCCCCTCCGGCCCCGCCCGGTTCTTCCGGGGCCCAGAGGCGCTGAGCCGCGCGGGAGGGTCAGGTCCTCCCCCGGGCAGGGGGCCGCCCGTCACCGGCTTGGCCTACCTCGTAGAATGAATAGGGCGCACAGTCTTTCCCACGCTGAACCAACACCAGAAACTTTACACCTGCTGTTTGGTCTTAATTTCAAGAATCGATTACAATAAACGTTACATTGCCGGCAGTCCCCTTCGGAATATTCCCTTAATAGAATGATCCCCTCTCTCATGGGGAGTTCCTAAGGCACCCAGTACACCCCAGTTCTCTCCCTCCTTTTTGCCCGGTTCTTCCTCCCCACTCCTCCTAACTCCTGGTCTTCTCCCCATTTCCAAAGCTCTATTTTCAACATTTTGTTCTTCAATTCTTTTCCCATCACCTTTTCCTCCTTTCTCTTTCGTGACTTTGCTCTGTGAACTGATGATATTGTAGAGTAAATAAGCTAAGAGTTCTTGATTATATTAACACACAGGTTTTGAAAATGCGCATTTAATTACAAGTCATGTTTTCCTCCCCGCAGTTCCTATGACTGCCTGCTTGATGACCCTTTTGAACATGATTGGCCCAAACTCCCAGAACTTCCGGGGATAAATTATTCTATGGATGAGCAATGCCGCTTTGATTTTGGTGTTGGTTACAAAATGTGCACTGCGGTACGTTCCCACAGTCCGTCCGAACTTCTCATCTTGAATCTTTGCAGCGCACCGTGCGGGCGTGGGAAGACCCGGCAGCCGCCCATGTTCGCTCGGTATCTAGGCGCGCAGCCCAGCGTACTAGACACGCTGCCTCGTTTCCTGCCCGAGGGCGCAGATACGCTCTGCTGTGACCCGGGGAGCAGAAGGCTGCAGGTCTGCGCCCGCCCGAGGGGCTGCTCAGAGGCGGCTTCCTGTGGCGTGCTGGCCGCGCTGGCTGCGTGCGCCCCCAGCACTCGGGAAGGCGGGAGGGGCGGCGCGCCGCTTCCAGCCGTTTCATGACTTACCTGGACTCTGCCGTGAAAATAGAAATAAACGAAACAGAGAGGGCTGGAGAGGCAGCTCCACGCAAGGCCCCGAGGGCAAGGACGGTGCCTGTCAGCCGGGAGGATCCGGTCCCAGGGGGCCCACGCTCCTCCCGTGCCCCTGGCTCCCGCCTGCGCGCGGCTGACACAGCGCTCACCCCACAGGCCGCGGAGCGGACCCGGCGTGTGCTGCGCTTACGCCGGTCGCGGGCTCAGAGCCACTGCTCCGTGTGCCCCATTAAAGCCAGTTTCCATGGACTGCTCGGACTGGAGGCATGTTCTAGTGCATCTCCATGCCAATCTTTTTAGAAAACAAAAAGGATTTTTAAAAATATGCTTTCATACTTTTTTGTGTTAAAGTAAAAGTACTTATTGCCATTGAGAAGAAATTGATCTGCCTTTTGAAATCTCCCATATACAGCCAGTTGGCCTGTCTGTCAGGTATATACCATAAGCTCCCAAATACATGTGTTGATGTTTCAGACTGGGAATTCTGAAGCTTTGCGTTAATGTCATGGAAAAGTACAATTTTTACAACAACAAAAAATCCTGGTCTAAAGTGAGCACTAATAAATGCTATCTGTGAACCTAAGGCTATGTATGGGCTCATTAGCAAATTAGCAGTATAGATCACAGATACATGGAAGCTACATTTACTATATTTTTAAAGGTCTGTTGAGACAAGGTCTCACTGTGTTGTCCAGGCTGGGCTCAGACTCCTGGCTGACCTCCTGCCTCAGTCTTTCATGTGCAAAGATTATAGGGGTGGACCACCTACCCAACGTGCTTTCTGTTTTTAAAAGCTCTAGCCAAAGAGTGTAAGATGTTCACATTTAGAGAGAAAACGAGCACATGGAAAGTACACACCAGTATGTGAATATTATAATGCAGTGTTTTAGGAAAATAAAAACATTTTGAAGAACAGGAAGACATAAGTTCTATCCTGTTTCTGACAGAGTCTTGTACTTGACTGTGATTTTAACTTGTGGCCTGTGCTCTTCAGCCAGGGGTTGGTGTACGGATCAGGTACTGTGTGTGGGAGTGCTTCATAAACTATGAGCGTATTATGGTATTTTGTTGCCTGGGAATACCTCATCTTACACAGAAAATCTGATGAATATCTTCTACTTTTCATCAACTAATTTTGAGGGGTTTTTTTTTTTGAGACAGGGTCTTGCTTTGTAGTTCAGACTGGCCGTGAGCTCACTATATAGCTCAGTCTAGCCTCGAACTCAGCAATCCTCTGCCTCTGCCTCCTGAATGCTGGGATGACAGGCATGAGCCACCATGCCTGGCTGAGCTTTTATTGTTTATATCTAGGTAGTTTACACCTATAAGAATAAAGAAAAGCCATTTTGATAGCTTGAGAGCTGTCAACCAGTGTAACAAGATTTCGTATTTCAGCTGTTCATAATAATTGCTTATACATTTTAAAATTTTAATATTATCTTTTTGAAAGCTTGAGAGTACAAGTAATAAGGGTGGAAACATTAGAGACCTAGCAGAAAATCCCAGATAATTATTTATCAAAATAAACAAAAAAAATAAATGTGTTCTATTTGTAATCTTTTTTTGAGGTGGGGTTCCCATATGTATTTCAGGCTGGTGTTGAACTTGTGGCGATCCTCCTGTCTACCTCCTGAGTGCTGGGTCACAGGCATGCGCCCCTACACCGGATCTGCTTGGAATCTTTTTTTTTTTTTTTTTGAGACAGGGTCTCGCTTTGTAGTTCAGGCTGGCCCTGAGCTCACTATGTAGCCCAGACAAGCCTTGAACTCAGCAATCCTCCTGCCTCTGCCTCCCAAGTGCTGGGATGACAGGCGTGAGCCACCACGCCCGGCACTGTGGTATGTGGTATTGATTGCTGGTGGGCGTGAGTCTCCACGCCCAGCATTGTATGTGGTTACCTGGGATCGAACTCAGGACCTTGCGCTTGCGAGGCAGGCACCAGAACCACTGAGCTAAATCTCCGGCCCCTGTTTGGAATCTTATCTTGCATTTTTTTCATGATTGTAACTTGGGCGACTAATGTGAACTGAGAATGTGCAAGAAACAGGACACGTAAAAGCTGTGGGGCGCACCGTGGGGCCGTGTCGCCGTGTCTGGGCTTCAGAGTGCTGGTTCTCCCTTCCAGTTCCGGACCTTCGACCCCTGCAAGCAGCTGTGGTGCAGTCACCCCGACAACCCCTACTTCTGCAAGACCAAGAAGGGGCCCCCGCTCGATGGCACCGAGTGTGCGGCTGGGAAGGTGAGTGCTGTGGTGTGGCCGGCATTCCGACCCCCGTGCGGGTCCGCTCGGCCCTCCCTTCCCGCAGACGCCTCTGCGAGGCCCAGGGGAGTGCGGCTGGGTCTTGCCACAAAGCCTTGTTCCGGAAAACACCGGCAGTGTATTCTCTTCTGCTCTAGATGCCAGACATCCCAAGGCGGTGTGACTGAGCTGCCGTCGGTTCAGACAGGGCCCTGTCTCCGGCTCGGGCAGCTCCTGGCCACCCGCGCCCTCCCCGGCAGCCATGCGCGTGGCTGGCCTGTGGCCGGATACCGTGGGCCTCGTCTGTGTGGTGGATCCCCGGCCCCTTTCTTCTGAGGAAACTCGGGGTGGTGCTCTGGGTCCACCTGGATAGCCTAGAATAATACCCTCGAGGTGAAAGCGTTGGCCTGTGCACCTTTGCAAAGACCCTTTTCTCAGCTGAGTCACCGACAGGTGGATCAGGGTCTGCACCTCTGAGACAGCCGTCCGGCCCGCTGTGGAGGGAGAAGCCGCCCCGCCGTCTCGGCCCCGCCACTGGGATCGGCTCCCTTTGGGTCCCGTCCCTTGTGGCAGTGGCCCGGGGACAGTCATGTGAATGTGGGCAGCAGAGTTGGCCTTGCTTGGGCGGGAAGGACGCCTACAGGGTTTAAACCCAGGCCGGGCAGCCGTGCCGGGCCCCGGGAGCGGCGGGGTGCCCGGCTTCCCGCGAGGCACAGACCCCCACGCAAGGCATGTTCAGAGCGCAAGTGCAGGACCTTGACTAGCCCAGAAGTGAGGCGCTGTGGGCGGGACGAATGGCTGGCAGAGAAGATTAATGCAGCTTCCAGTTCTTTAAAGGTCCATTTAAAATGTGTATAAACTTACTTGTGATGAGAATTGTGTGTAATAATAAGACCCAGGATTACAGATCCTGCACTGTGCGCAGCTCCGTGCTGTGTGATACGCGGTACCTCCTCCGGGAGGATTTACTAGCACGAAATACTGTCCAGAGCAGGAGCGAGGAGGTATCAGCCGTGCTTCACTGAGGAGCAGCCCCGTCGGCTCTTGACGCGCAGCTCTTAAATACCGCGGCGCTGCGCTTCATCATGCAAAAGTTAGTTTAGGGAAAATTCTTCCACTGTATGCAGTAAGCACAAGCAAGCCATTGGGAAGGAGAGTAGCCCTTTCCTTTGGGACACCTGCTGGGAGGCAAGCTGCTGGGCTGTCGGGGTGTCGGCCCCACACTCCTCGGGCCTTCCCGGGCCTCGCTTCTCATTGCAGGGAGTCTGCGCTGTCTGTGGGGTCGTTGTGAACGAACTTTTATCCAGTGACACCGGTACCTTGGAGTCTGGCTGTGGCCTCGATGCCGCATTGGTTGTTTTCTAATGGAGATGTATATTCTTGTGTCCGTCCTTTGAGACGGGAGCGCAGTGCTCTCCGGGACCCTGCGTGGAGGAGGTCACGGAGGTGACGGGGGCCATGATGCTCCTGGTGAAGCTGGGCTCTCAGAAAACCACCTGTCACCCCATCTGCTAGTGACTGTGTCACTTAAAAATTGTCTGAGTCAACGTTACTTTTTACTTTAATTTGATGATGAAAATACAACTTTAGGTTTCCCTTCCACTGGGGTATCTGAAGAGCGTAATTGCTTTTGGATATTCTGAACGCTTCGTTGCCGAGAAAAAAGCTGCAGAAGCAAAAGGAAAGACGTAGGAGGTTCTGAGGGGCCGAACAGCCCCGACCTCGGGCCGCCCACAGGCTCTGTCTCTCCCGCAGTGGTGCTACAAAGGACACTGCATGTGGAAGAACGCCGACCGGCAGACGCAGGACGGCAGCTGGGGCTCCTGGACCAAGTTCGGCTCCTGCTCCCGGACGTGCGGAACCGGGGTCCGCTTCCGGACGCGCCAGTGCGACAGCCCCGCGTGA
The DNA here is from genome assembly GCA_004025085.1 of Thryonomys swinderianus. NCBI lineage: Eukaryota > Metazoa > Chordata > Mammalia > Rodentia > Thryonomyidae > Thryonomys > Thryonomys swinderianus. The sequence goes on from PVIC010001568.1 coordinate 76,747, forward strand.
GCGGCCTCTAGCGCCCGTGTGTTCCGGCCGGCCGCGGGGCTCCCTGGCCTGCGCGGGGTTGTGTCTCCGCGGCGCGTGTAGCTGGGGCGCCGCGCGGCCGTCCGCAGCCCCCAGCCGGGTCAGCGCGGGGTCCATCGTCCCGAGGCGGCGCGGGCGGACCTCGCTGCAGTCCCCGGAGAGGGCGCCGCTCGGAGCAGCAGGCCCGGGCGGAGGCGGCCACGGAGCCCCGGCGCCGGCCCGGCCCGGAGAGCAGCGCGCAGAGGGCGGCGGGTGGCGGCCGGAGGGGCGGCGAGGGCGACGTCGCCCTGTGCCCGTCGTGCGGCCCGCGAGGTGCTTCTGAGGCAGAGAAACGGGGGGCGCTTGGGTGCAGGCTGTTCGGCCGGGCGAAGGCGCGCGCCCTTCTCTGCTGCGGGCGTCTGCGCCTGTCTGGTGGGGCCGTGTCGAGGCGAAGACGGAGGAAGCTGGGATACGCTGCGGCTCGGCCTTCTGCGGGCCAGGGCTTACCCTAAGGGTCTTAAATATATGACCTCATCGGGTCCTCGGCGTTTCTCTACAGAAAACAGTATTAATTGCACTTCGCATGGAGGACAGAGGTGTAGGACTATGACCAGGCGTGTCTGAGTCGTGCCTTTGTGTTCCGCGCGGGGCGACCTCGTGGGCCCTGCGCCTGCTCGTTCTGTCCTGACGGGGAGGACCTGACTCGGGTGGGCCGCGGGGCGGATGCGCGGGCGCCCCGGGGCTGTGGGCGGCAGGGCTGGCTCGGGCCACGCAGTCCGCGGGCCTCTGCAGCGTCCTCTCCTGCAGGCCCATCAACGGCGGTCAGGACTGTCCGGGCGTGAACTTCGAGTACCAGCTGTGTAACACGGAGGAGTGCCAGAAGCACTTCGAGGACTTCAGAGCGCAGCAGTGCCAGCAGCGGAACGCGCACTTCGAGTTCCAGGGCGCCAAGCATCACTGGCTGCCGCACGAGCACCCGGACCGTGAGTGCCCGCTCCTCCTGCAGGCCGGCTGCTGCCCTCGGGCTGGGCCCGCCCGTCCGGCTCAGGGCTCCCCAGCAGGAAGAGGCAGACGTGACGGCCTGCGGCATCCTGCAGAGGGCACTGCCACCCTCACCAGGAGACGCGGAAGGCCCGGTGCGGCTGGGAGGCCCCTAGAAGTCGCTGTGACCCGGGGGCTAACTAGAGAGAAATGCAGTTCAGCTGTAGCCGAGTCAGGTCCACGCCAGAGCCATCGCCCAGTAAGGGCAGGCGCTTCCCAGCTGTTAGCGCGGGGCTGTAAACTAGTTGTGGGAAAGTCCACTGGGAACTGAGCGGGATGGTGCACACCTGTAACCCCAGCACTTGGGAGGCTGAGGCAGGAGGATCGTGTGGATGTGAGGCCAGCCTGGGCTGCATAGTGGGGGCCCATCTTAGCTCCCCCGATTTAGAAATTACTTATTATTTCATTTCTTAGCCTTGAGTTCTTGGTAAAAATGTATTGAAATAGTAACTTACTGTCCTATTACGTATGGGTAAGTGAAATAGTTACATTCATTTTAAAGCTATGTTCAAGGGACAGGTGAATGCACACAAATTCAGTGTGCAGCACGTTCAGAAGAAAGGTATTTGGTGAGGTGAGTCTTGTAAATCCTGTTTAACTAACGCAGCCCTATGAAAAGCACAGACACTGCTGTGGCCAGGCTGGACCAAAGTCGGCCCTGCCACACTGGGCAGTGTGAGAACACAGCCGGTCTGGAGTCGCAGCCGTGAGCCCAGGCCTGCGTCCTGCCCGGGGTACTGGCCTCTGTCTCGCGGGGCCGGGGAGGGAGAGGGATCCGCGTGGCACAGGTATGCCAGGCGCATCTGTGCTTCTCTCAGGGGTGTGAGCTGCATGTACCTGGACAGTGTGCTTGGGATGTCGGGAACCCACGTGGAAACTTGGTGTTTTAGACGTGAACTAAACTGCGGGGTCCAGACCCGTTTCCTGTACACTGTTAACTGCACCCTCTGCTCACACAGCCAAGAAGAGGTGCCACCTTTACTGCCAGTCCCGGGAGACAGGGCACGCGGTCTCCATGAAGCAGCTGGTGCACGACGGCACGCGCTGCTCCTACAAGGACCCCTACAGCATCTGCGTGCGCGGCGAGTGCGTGGTGAGTGCCCGCAGCCCCGAGCCGCGGGCTGCCCCGAGCAGCTCTCCTGGCACCCGCAGAATCCCGAGTCCGAGAGCGGCAGTGCCGGCCCGGAACCGTGTGCGTGCTCTGGGCGCGTTAGTGCAGCGGGTTGTGAGAAAGTACAGGGTCTTGAAAACCCCAGTACTGGCATGTTTTACCTTTTGTTTAAAAGCTAGTTCAGGGGCCGGAGGGTTAGCTCAGTGGTTCCGGCGCCGGCCTCGCAAGTGCAAGGCCCTGAGTTCGATCCCCGGTAACCACATATAATGCTGGGCGTGGAGACTCACGCCCACCAACAATCAACACCGCATACCACATTGCCAGACGTGGTGGCTCACGCCTGTCATCCCAGCACTCGGGAGGCAGAGACAGGAGGATTGCTGAGTTCGCGGCGGCTTGCCTGGGCACCATAGTGAGCTGAGGGCCAGCCTGAACTATAAAGCGAAACCCTGTCTCAAAAAGCAAAAAAAAAAAAAAAAAAAAAAATTTCTAAATTGATCCTAAGCATAAACGTCGCTCCACATCAAAACAAAAATTCTAGAGAAGTGAAACACTTTGTCCCATTTAATCTTTCGTAAAAACATGCAGCTCAGTTTTTGTTGATGTTCAGAGTTAAATGAATATGAAATTACCCGTACTAGCTGGAACACGGTGACCCCTGACGTCTCCTTCCTCCGGCTTCAGCTGAGCCAGAGCGGCCCCGCCCGTGCGCACTGCGCCTCCGCGCCGCGTCCGCCCTCGTCGCTCGGCCGCCCCCACCCGGGCGCTGCGGGGCAAAGACGCGGCTCGCGGTGCGGAGGGCGGCAGCCTGTGGCAGAGGCCGGGCTGCCGGGCCGACGCGGGCGACCCTGCCACGTCATCGGGCAGGACAGGCAGAGGCTGGCGAGGCGGAGCCGGAGTCGCTGGACAGCCCGGTCCCTTCGCTGCTGCCCGCACTTCCTCGCCTGGCTGGGGCCGGCCACAAGCCCAGCGCAGGAGCGCGTGTGCCTGCCGCTGCCCCTGCCCGTTGCCCGGCCAGCCCGACGGGTGCAGCGTCGTCGTTCCGTGCCGGCCACCTGGGGCTCGGCCCGCGCCTCTGCCCAGCGAGTCTGAGCGGACACGGGCCGCGGCCTTCGCCTCCCGCAGCTCTCGGCCCGGCCTGGACCCGCGCGGCTGAGCGCAGGGTCCCGCCTGCCAGTCTCGCCCCACGTCCTCTCTCCACACACCGCTTGTGTGCTTGCAGTTACCTATGAAGCATGGGACTCACTGTTTTTATTTTTCTTCATAAATACGACAGCAACAGGGGAGAAGCGCACATTTGTTGGCTTGCTTTGGGGGGGGCAGGGTCTCGCTCTGTAGTTGAGGCTGGCCCTGAGCTCACTATGCAGCCCAGGCAAGCCTCGAGCCCAGCCATCCTCCTGCCTCTGCCTCCCGAGTGCTGGGACGACAGGCGAGCCGCCACGCCCGGCCATCTGTTGGCTTGCTTTCGTCCTGCTCTCCCGGCACCGCTGAGCCTGTGCTCAGTGAGTCAGCGCGATGAACGCGCCGGGGAGACCGTGGGCGCGTCCCTGGGCGTTTGGAGAGCGCGACCCGCTTGTGCCAGGCTCCCAGAGGCGCCGCGGTGTGCGTGCCCGCGGGAGCTCCAGGCAGGTTTGCGGGCGGAGGCTGTTACTGGGCAAACGGTTTGCCACCCTCCGGGTGACGCTTCGTGCCTGGCACGTTGGGAAGTAGCCACCTTTGCCCTCTTCTTTCCCCAGAAAGTGGGCTGTGATAAAGAACTCGGTTCCAGCAAGGTTGAGGACAAGTGCGGCGTCTGTGGAGGCGACGACTCTCACTGCCGGACCGTGAAGGGGACGCTCGCCAGGACGCCCCGGAAGCTCGGTGAGCCCGCGCTGCCCTGGGCCTCGGCGCATGCTCTCGGCCCACACAGCAAAATTCGTTTTCATTTGAACTGAATTTAATTTCAATTACCTCCTGAGGAACTAGTTAAAAACTTTTGAATTCATTCCCTTTATGATTCTTTTGAATCATGAAACTTGAATTCATAGCCTTTATGATGAGAAAATAGCTTCTAAAAACAAAGACAGTATCAATTATAGTAGTTAGCTAAAAGATACGGTTTGTTTTATTTTACATTTTTAATGAAAGGGAGAGAGAGAATTGATGCCTACACTGAATATCTGTTCCACATAAATTATTGACCAGGAGTTAAAAACATTACAAACCTTTAAGTAAATATAACTTTTTAAAATGCTGTGTTTTTTTTTTCACTTTAAAAATGAACATTTTTTCCTATTTGTATATCAGTAAATCTAGGATCTGTATTTCACATAATTTTAAAATATTTATTTAAAAATAATTTGAGTTAAACCAAGCAACAGTCTAAGATCTGGCTGCTCGTGTGAGGACTTACACGTGTCCCGTGCTGCGCAGAGCGTGAGCCGAGATGCAGGCCGACGGTCTCATGCATGGAGCTAGAATTGTATATAAAAATATTAGTAGTTTCATAGTGTTGGAGTTTCCTTAAGATTTGCATCTAAACACTTATTACGAAAACTTCTGGGTTTGTAACAAATATTCAGTTTTTTAATAAGGATTTATTGGGCAGACCCATCTGCAGAGTAAGCATTTAAAGATAAAACTGATGTGCTATTTTCCCGAAGCTTCTCCTGCTGTGTTTTCTGGTCTCCGTGGAACTAGATGTAATGTTCTCCATTCCCTGTGAAAGTGAGCTGTTGTTCCTTTAGTGCTGTGACATGTTAATCTTCTCTTTTGGGTCCAAAATAATTAACTTGTTTTATTTCCAGAGTTAGGTAATTAAGGAAAAAAGGTTTTGGCCATGATCATTCATTCTGTATTATGTGTGATAAGGTAATGATACTGTTTTTCACATACCTCAAAAATTATTCTAGGGCCGGAGGGTTAGCTCAGTGGTTCCGGCATCTGCCTTGCAAGCGCAAGGACCTGAGTTCAATCCCCGGTAACCACATACAATGCCGGGCGTGGTGGCTCACGCCTGTCATCCCAGCACTCGGGAGGCAGAGACGGGAGGATTGCTGAGTTCGCGGCGGCTTGCCTGGGCACCATAGTGAGCTCAGGGCCAGCCTGAACTACAAAGCGAGACCCTGTCTCCAAAAAAAGCAAAAAAAAAAAAAAAAAAAAAAAAAAATTCTAAACCAGCAGATGAACGTCAAAAGAACACAAGAGTCTTCAGTTATACAGATCCAGCTGTTCAAAGATTCTAACATCCGTCTCTCTGCACTAATGTTGTTGTAGTAATTCAGTGACTAATAACCTTTTCCAACAGGAAAACATTTAAGCAAGAGGTGCCCTAAGGAATGCAAGTTGCTGGAAAATTGACTCTGCAAGTATTCACCTTCGCATTTCCTGCAGCACTTTGTATTCAAGTGTAGTCTTGCTCTCGCTGACTGTTGTCATTTACTGGCATTAGCTAACTATTGTAAATTTATTTTTACTTTGGCACATAAAATCGGAGAACATACTTCCTATCTTAGCTAATGCAATATATAAGGATCATGAGATAGTCAGTGAAATGCAAGACATTGGTAAACATGAAATTTCTACTAATTAAAGACATTTTACTTAAGGGAAGACAAGAGGTACATTCACTTTACCCAGAGGAGCTCGTAATATTTCTCTTGTTGAAACAGGAGAAGCGAAAAATATACTGTGGAAGTTGTAGAAAACTGCAGAAAAGTGGGCATCCATAAATGGTATCAAGCTGTTTCACTGTATGTAGCATTGCAAGCGTGTTCCTCCTATATAGCTACTATAATATATTCAGGCAAAAATGGTACATTTGGTGTGTTGGGCTTCAGTTTAGGACTCCCTGACCCACCAATAGCCAATTCCATTTCCTAAGGACACCAGTAAATATGGTGAAAAGCTGGCAATCTACCCATAGGTACCCATTGTACACAGACAAATGAATAACAACAACAAAAAATGTATCTTTCCTAACTCCATCAATAATTTCGTATTGATCATTAAATTTAGGTCCATCCTCACCTTGTACTGCAGACTCTGTGTTCTGTGACGTGCTGGAGGTAGAGGTTACCATCTTTGTGTGCTCACTTATTTTTGATGGAAATGTGTTACAGCCTCTTGGTCTCTTGGCCTGTTGCTGATTTACGGTTAGGATCTTAATGCAGAGCGGTCTTAAGATAACTTTTGGGACATGTGATAATGTTCAGAAGTTTCATCATAAATGACGTTGACAGTAACAGAAGTAACATATAATTCTAAAACCCAGGGCAACCATTTTTAAGCCTTTTGTCGATTTTACCATTTCCAACCTGCAGCACTGAGCTCAGGGTGCACAAGGGTGGTATGTGAGGGTAACCTGGGATGATCTTCAGCCCAGATGGTTTGGTGAAATCTGCAACACCTATTATATAATAGCCCTACTCACAGCTTGTTTAAAACTTTAAATTTCATTACTAATCACAAGAAGAATAAAAACTGCTCACTAGGTTTTCTAATTTTTTAGACTAAATAGGCTCTTCACTGTAAGAATACTTCCAATAATTAATAGTTGAACTATTTATAACTGTCATGTGTACTTGTAAAGCATTATGTTTGGGCGGGAAATCTATCTCCAGAAGCTTAGCAGAAGGACTTCTACTAAAAACTCTGCCCATTTTAAAAGGTAGTTTAGAAAGTGAGAGTCATGTAGAGGGACACAGAAAAGTATAGTATTTGCCTGAACTGTTGTTGACAGAGGTCAACACAAGATAAATGACTACTGAGTTGATTTCAACATTAACCTCGTCTTTCCTTTAATCAGAGTAAGTGTCCTCTGGCCTCCCCTGGGAGGGCCCTGAGCTTTGGCGTTAGCTCGGAAACCGCTTCCTCCAGTTTATGGGTGCCCTCTGCTGTGGTGGGACTCACAAGTCGGCGCGCTAACCGTGGCTGTTGCTTTGTCTCCTCTCCACTCCCTCCCGGGTCCACTACATGTGCACAGGGTACCTTAAGATGTTTGATATCCCCCCCGGGGCGAGGCATGTGTCGATCCAAGAAGAGGAGGCCTCTCCCCACATGCTTGGTAAGTGCGCTGTCTGCGGGCTCTGCTTGAACTTCCACCGGGCGCTGACATGTCAAAGACACGGTGCGTCGCGGTGTGCGTGCGTGCAGATATGTGTGAGCTCGTGCGAGGACCACGTACTGTCAGCGCCCTGCTGAATATTACGGGGCCTCGTCGCCTCCCCCCGCTATTTATACTTTAAGACAAGTAGAAAACTTTAATTTTTGGTAGAGAGTTGTGGTTGGTCAAAATGACACGAGGGAACAACAGGTTTGTGTTTGCTGCGCCCTTTTCGGTCCTGTGTTAAGGGATGAGAACAACACGTGAGCCAGATTTACTGAGTTACGGAAGAATGCCAGGGAGACTCATGTTCTGTTGAAAATGGTTGGTTGATTCCATACTATCTAAGTCCCCTTATTTCTACTGAGCTTCAAGTTCCTCCTATAAAAAGCACCCGAGAGTGGGTTTTGCCGGTGCTCGGTTTCCTCACGCTGTATCTGAAAGGGGCTTCCGACTGGCAGACACACGTCCACTTGCGTGGTTGAGTATAATCTCCAAAGAAGCCTCCGTCTTTTTTCATGAGAGCAGGGTGTGCAAACATCACTTCAGTGCAATCTTTGTATAAATATAAACAACTCTTACATATTGAACCACTAAGATTTTTGAAGTTTAGATATTAGGTTGACTTAAAAATGAATTGTTTTGTCATGCTTCATACGGTTATTTTTAAAAATACATTTAAATTATAATCACTACTAGATGCCTCTGCCTTCTGATTTCCACCATAGTCCTTCTGTAGTGTTCCAAATTCCTTACTTTCATCCTAGAATTCAAATTATTACTGCTGGACTAACTGGGCTAGTATAAAAGCTAAAGGAAAATAAATGTTTTACTAGAATTATACTGTCAGTTTTTTTTATAGTGCTGAGGGTAGAATCCTGGGTCTTGCACATACTACATAAGCTCTTTACCACTGAGCTACAGCCCCACCTTTTACGAATTGTTATATTTTCTACACATTTTCAGTGATGGGATGGCTGTGAAATGTGCTTTAAATTATCCTTACATGCTGGTACATATCTCCAAATTTTACGCTCACTTAAACCCACTGGAGTAACTATGTATTTTGCAATGTGTAGCAGCTGTGATGTGCTGGGAACTCTCAGCAGTGAGCAGCTTTTCCTGACTATAGAAGTAGGTGATGTGGCCTTAGAATTTTGCGACCATCACAAAAATGATAGGGCTGTAAATCTGTTCAGGTATTTTGAGTGACTATAAATATTTTGACCAACTTGATGATACCATAGAGAAGCCATCATGTTATATTCTATTAGCAAGAACTATTTATATTAGTCACTGGAAAAATACCCATTATTGTCAAAATAATCATGGCTTTCTATGGAAATATAGAGGACGAATGAGTTAAAAACTGTTCTTCTCTTTGACAGTGTTTTCAAATGAGAAAATTTGCAGACATTGTTTTTGCTTATTTAGCTTTCTTGCAATGGTGTTGACTGTTTGCAAATGCTCCCTGCGAGTTTTGAACGCCTCCTGCTGGAAGTGGGAATGACGTTAGGAGCGACGCGCCCTGGGGGTGCCTGGCGCTGGTGACACAGTCACCGACCGTGCGGGCACAGACTCGCTGTGGCTCCTCCCGGGCGAGGGCGTGGGGTGAGGCCTGTGCCCACGGGGTGCCCACTTCCTTCCGCAGCTATCAAGAACCAGGCGACCGGCCACTACATTTTAAACGGCAAAGGGGAGGAGGCCAAGTCACGGACCTTCGTCGACCTGGGCGTGGAGTGGGACTACAGCGTGGAGGGCGGCGTGGAGACGCTGCACACGGCCGGGCCCTTGCGCGAGCCTGTCCTCGTTCTGGTAGGCGGCCTGGAGCCGGCCCGGCTTGTACTTTTACAATTAATCTTTCTGAAGACACCTTGGGCGTTAGGATATTTAGGTGCTTGTTTTTTATAATTCCATTTGACTCCCCCCAACTCTCTGTTCTGTACCTTAATATATATTATAAACTGAACAATACACCATTATGACTTTTTTACTTAAGAAACGAGTTATGTTTTTGACCAGAGATTTAGCTCAGCACAGTAATGCACGTACTTTGCAAGCACAAGGGCCTGAGTTCAATCCCCGGTAGTACAAAAAAAAAAATAATAATAAAGTTATGTTTTAGGACAACAAAAGATAAAAAGTAGGTCTGTATTTGCTCACGTATGAACCGTTTCTAATGACCGACGTCCTTCCCTGGAGAGCTGCGTTTCCGGCCCGTATTTCCAGTCACCTCAGCGTCCTGTGCACTAAGAACTTGTGCAGCACCCCTCGGGGTGCCCGGTCTCGCGGGCGGACACGCCAGCAGGGACTCTCTCAGCGCCCGGCGGCCCAGGGCAGCGTGGGTGCGAGGCCGGCTCCACTGCGCGCAGAACCTGGGGTTTGGTTTTTTACGGAAGCACTTTAACGGCGTCTTCTGTGCTGAGAGGGAGCGGAGGCGTGCGGAGCTGGCCAGAGAAGCGGCCGCAGTCCCGCCTGAGTGGCCGGGGGGCACAGGCCCTGGAGCTGCGGAGGAGGCTCCGTCTGGGTCTGTCCCCCGGGCCGGACCCTGCTTCCCGAGGCCTTTTCCGTGCCCAGCAGTGTGCGCACGGGCGGGCTCGGGCGACAGGCGTTCTGGGGACGCCCGTGTGTCCCGTCGGGGAGCTCCTGAGCTGCCCTCGCCCGCCCGCCCGCCGCGGAGGAGGAGCGGCGCCGTGGCCAGGGCCCTGCGCTCGGCCGCGTCACCGCCGCTCCCCGCGCGCGGTGGCCTGTCCAGCAGCTTCTCCGGGGTCCCTTCCGCCGGGCCGTGGGTGCAGCGGCGTGACTGGGAGCCGGCGGCGCTGCTGTGCGCGGGCCTGCGTGGGGTCCCGAGGACCCTCGGCCGTGTTCTAGGCGGGCCTCGGGCTCTGCGATCTTTCTGGCGTGCGGGTGCCGGCCGGGATCAGCCCCCGCGTCCGGCCGGCTGCCGAGCGCTCTTTCCCGCAGCCTGGCCGCCCGGTGAGGCTCAGCCGGCTGCCGCCCCGTCCGCCCGCCGCGAGCCCTGCTGACCGGCTGCGCGAGGCCGCCGGGACTCGGCCGCGCCTGGGCTGTTCCTTCCTTCCGAATCTTTGAAAATCTGTGTTCTCAGATTTGATAATTGCTCTTAATTGTACTAAGCCAAGGCGTACCTCACACACATTGCCACACTGGGTTATAATGCCTTTTCTTCCCTTTCTCTTTTTTTCTAATATGCCTTTTATTTCATTCTTCATATGTATCTTGAATTTATTATATAAAACAAACCATTCGATTTTTAAGCTTGTGTGTCAGAATCACTTCACTGATGTGATGGCCTCAAGACACATCCGTTTTCCTACAAACGACTCAAGTTTATGTTTTTTTGTGACAGAGTAGCCCTTCAGTGTATATGAATATCACTTTTTTAAACTGTTCATTTGTTGATGGACCTATAGGCTATTTCCAAGATTTAGCTATTAAAAATTATACTGCTTAAACATAAGTGTGCATGTATCACCATGATATGATGTCTTTAACTATTTGGGGAAGGTACGAGGAAAGTAATAGCCAGGTCGAGTGGAATTCCTATTTTAGGTTTTTTTTAAAGGCATCTGCATACTGATTTCCTTGCTAGTGCACCAGTCCACACTTGCACTAACAGCGTGGAAGGGCTCCTTCCTCTCCACAGCCCCACCAGCGTGGCTAGTGGTTGATTTCGTGACAGAGGGTATTCTTTCTGGAATGAGACAGAATCTCAGTATTGTTTTAATTTGCATTTCTCAAGTGGGCAGTGATGTTGAACATTTTTTCAGACACTTTTTGGCCATGTGTACTTCATATGAGCAGTGTCTATTCAATTCAGATGCTATTTTTGGATTCAGTCCAGAAGCTTTAATTTGATCCAATCCCATTTGCTGATTCATGATGTTATTTCTTACGCTACTTGGGTTGTGTTTGGCAAGTCTTTGCCTATACCTGTGTCTTCAGGAGTTTGACCTATTTGTCTCCCAGCAGATCCAGTGTTTCTGTTCTGAGGTTGAGATCTCTGATCCATTTTTATTTTAATTTAGTGCCTGCTGAGAGACGTAGGTCTAGGTTTGATCTTCGGTAGGTGCTTAGCCAGTCTTCCCAGCATCATTCATTAAAGAGGCTTTTTTCTAGTGAAAGGATTTGGCCCTTTTCTTAAAAATTTCCTAGCTAAGTATGCCTAGGGTTGTTTCTGTGTCTTCTGTTTTTCTATTCTGTTGCAGTGATCAACAAGTCTCTCTCTGTCTCTATCTCTCTGTTTCTCTTTCTCTCTGTTCTCTCTTTGCCTATAACGTTGCTGTTTTTATCACCGTAGCTTTGTAGTATAACTTGAAGTCCAAGACTGCGATGGCTTCTGCCTTCCTCTTATTGCCCAGAACTGTTTTTGCTCTTCTAGGTCTCTTGGTTCCCTGTAAATTTCAGGATCACTTTCTCCAGTTCTATAAGGAACGTCATTGGTACTTTGGGACTGTGTTAAATCTGCGTAACAGTGGTAGAAGTGTGCTCATTTTTTACTACATTCTGTCTATCCAGGAATGAGAGATCATTCAATTTTCTGATATCCTCTTCAATCTCCTTTTTAAGAGTCATATGATTTTCATTGTAGAGATCTTTTGCTTCCTTGGTTAGATTAATTCCTACATATTTCATTTCCCTCAATTTGTTATAAAGGATATTTTCCCCTAATTGTCCTCTCAGTGAGTTCCTTATTGTTGTATGGGAATGCTGTTGACTTTTGAGTGTTGTTGTATCCTGCTGCACTGCTGAACTGGGACATTAGTTCTAGGAAATCTTAGAGTTTGGGGTCTTCTGTGTAGAGAATTATGTTATCAGCCAATAATGATTATTTAATTTCCCTTATACATAATATCCCTTATATTTCTTTCTCTTGTCTTACTGCTCTGCCTAGTATTTCAAGAGCACTATTGAACGGAAGAGGTCATACCACCCTTGTTTTGTTATTATTTTAAAGCAATGCTTTCAGCTTCTCTCCATTTGGTATCATGTTGGCAGTTGGTTTGTCACAGATGGCTTTTACCAGGTTAAGATAAAGGCCTTCATTTCCTATTTTGTTCAGTTTTTTTTTTATTGAATTCTTTATTGGTACAATTTATATACATCTCAAAATCACATATAACATTGGGAAATTTGTACCAGTATAGGCCACAAGTTAATTCTCATTTTTACCCATATCCCTACCCACTCCCCCCTCCTCCCCCCTTATACATGCTTTTATTTTCTTTCTGTATCATATTTATTCCTTCCCCTCATCACATTCCCACACCAAGTTTCCTATAGAAATATTCCACTCTATAAAAGCTGTCCTACTTTCTAGAACTCATTTGCATCTACAGATGTTCA